>CM067514.1:26319768-26367268 GCA_034509495.1 Acestrorhynchus altus
GTGTGTGTGTGTGTGTGTGTGTGTGTGTGTGTGTGTGTGTGTGTGTGTGTGTGTGTGTGTGTGTATATTTGGGTCTCGTGCCGCGTTCTGGCAGCCACATCGGGATGAGACAGCCAGCAAGGGTTTCCAGGCAGCATGAGAGAGGCTGAGAAAGGGCCAGGCCGTGCCATGGCTGGTGCTTGGACTGCGGTGACGGGGGAAGTGTGTATGAGTGTGTGCAATTGTGTGTGTATGAGTGTGTGTGAGTGTGTGGTCAGGGGAGCCGAGCCCAGAGCAGCCGCAGGAGGGAAAGGGAAAGTGGGAGACCAGGGTAAACCACAGCTTGTGTTCAACACGTTTCCAGGGCCTTTTGTCTACATGCTGGCCCATCATCATCGTCAAACACACAAAACGTGTTTACATACCTTGTAAGGACTCTGGGATGAGCGTAACTCTTGATATGTGAACTTAGTTTGAACTTTGAGCCTCAGAAGCCAAAAAGTAGGGTTTTTTTTTCCACAATTCCATTTTCAGAACTATTCAGTCTTTCCTTGAAAGGGTATAAAAACAAACACAGACACACACACAAAGAGGTTGCAGCAGCCTAATTCAAACCATAGTGCAATCTGCCACGTTTCCTCAGCTGTGTGGAGCAGTTTGAAGCGTCAAAGTGCATTTCAGTCCAAATCCTTCTCGTTTAATAAGCGTGTGCATCAACATAACAACATAACTCATAATGCCTGGCTCGTAGAAGTCTCTTAATGTGAAACATATGAGTGGTAATAACATGCACAAAACAAATGAGGGCCAAAGCCCAAAAAAGGAATTTCTGTTCCACATATATTTAAAAGAAAAGGTAAAAGTTTTAAAGAAAATTTGCTCTGTCCAGATATCTGCAAACCTATTAATCAAAAAGATTAAAAGAAAAAGTAACAAGTCAGCTACATCTGATATGGAGAAAGAGAGAGAGAGAGAGAGAGAGAGAGCGAGAGAGAGAGAGAGAAATAGAGAGAGAGAGCAAAGCATGGGAAAGAGAGGTAAAGAGGCAGCCCTGGCTATGCACTTCTCATTAAGATTCACATGGTGCAGTGACTCAGCCCATTTTGGTAATGGAGAGCCCCGGCCACCTAAAGATGGAAATGGCAATTTTTCAAACCCTACACTTTATATATAAATTATCTCAAGCACTCACACAACTTGAGGAGCCAGGAACACTGCAAGGTCATTCTCAAATATTTTGGATGCCTTGAGTTGGAAGAAGAGGTTTGAATGTGAGAGCTGAGGACAGAGAACATTAGTGTAGCACTGAAATCAGCCAATGGGCCGAGAGGGCACTGTCTGCTTATGGGGTCCAAGCCCTTTCCGGCCATATCTAGTTTACGTGCTCGGAAAGTTGAAGAGCTCCTCAGCCTGATCTCCTGAGAAGAAAATAAGCTGAGTTAGCTCCTGGAACAAGAGTTCAGCCTGTTTTCTTCATTTAGTCACGTTTCGAATTTCGGAACGTTTTCTCAAGAGTTTCGTTAGAAAGGCTTCAGGCCGTATTTAAAATGCGCCACGTAGTTCACCCTGGTTTTCTATGTTTTGTCCCTTCTAGAGCAATGCTCTGGGCCATTCAAGAGACTGGCAAAAAGTTGCAACCATAGGCAACAGCTTCTGTGAAGCCACAAAGACCTCAGAGTCCAGTGTTCAGCTTGAAGAGCACCTGCAGCGAGAGGGAAGCAGCTTTTGAAAGAGCCAGCACAATCGCTGAAGTGCAATGGCACTGGCCAGACGCTAGCTAAAGGTGTTTAAACTGTCTGGAATGCTGCCCGCAGGCTCTCCTGAGAGGACCATAAGCCAGGCCACTTAACTTTGTCCTGAGGAGATGCTCAGAGAGGGAGAGGGAGAGTGGGAAAGAGAGTGAAAGAAAGAAAGAATGAGAAAAGTGACAGGATGAGACAGAATGAGACAGAATGAGAGAGCAAGAGATGAGGGTGAGAGAGAGAGGGACAAGAGGAACGAGAAAGAGTGGTACAAATGCCCAGTGCCTCTTGCCTTCCACTCTAGTCCAGTGATTCTTGCCTACCTGGTCAACCCTCTCATGAGATGTCCACTATCGGACATTCTATAGGACCGGCCCACTTAAAGGCAGCTGACCCGCTATTAATCACATGACCGACAGACCATATGATTGAGAGCTAATAGGAGGGGGCACTGCAGGGCAAGAACAATCCAGCGCGGAGGAGCGCTGCTTTGTGCCAGCTAATCCAAGTGTGAGCGAGGTCACGCCACAACCAGATGGGGTCAGACACCACCTGTCCTGCTGCCGCTCCTCTCCCCTGTGACCTTGCATGCACTTCAGCCGCAAGAGTGTGCACGTGCAAGGGTCTGTGATAGAGCCTATGTGTCTGAAGCCAGTGGGACTCACATTTTCAGGTCAGGCTTTGGTCAGAATTTTGGTGAGCATCAAGTTTCAGGTTTGGCCTTCAGGCCTGCTTCTAATCAACTTCTAATTTTATAGAATTACAATAGAGTGTCTGATGACGACTGATTTTCCCTACAAGGCCGCTTACTATGTGTCACCATTTCAAGATGTTTTATTTCAGTTTTATTCAATCTTATTCAGTTGGTGGTGGTGAGGACCAGACTGTGGTTGGGGTCAAACAGACCTGTAAAACTACAGTGAAGAATAGACAGACTTTGGTCGGGATACTGTTTTTCTGGGGATTTGGAACAAGTTATGGACCAGGTTAAACGTCAAGAGACAGCTTAGGAATTTCCACTCCTAAGTAGTGAGCTGTTGAGATCTTGTGAGGTTGAACAATGGTCAACATGCTCATGGAAAGACATGATAGTCTGAGCAAAGCTTGATAGTGGGTGCCAGATGGATAGGTTTTCCAGACATTTAACATCCCTCAACCCAGAGTCACATGTGTACCATGAACATGTCATAGAATGCATTACAATAAGTGTCCTTCTTTAGCATCCATGGGATGTGGCAAAAGTCCATAGTCATAACTACTTTCTGTCCTATTACAAAAACCCAAACCATAGTGTTTATCTGTGGCATCACTTTTTAGCACCTTCTTGCAAATTTCCAGTCTGTTTAAAGCCCATGTGCATAGGTAGGTGGAGTGGGGGCTAAGGGTGTAGTAAAAGCTCAAGGTCAGCAACAGAAGGTGTGCGAGTCTTGGAGATGTAGAAGACGAGTGCTGTGTCAGAACCCTCACCCCCCACACTTGCAGAGTTCACTCAGGTCCTGTTCAGTCCCACAGAAACACAAGTCAAACAAGTGAGCCTGAGAAGTCGGCCTAATAGCTTTAATCAGACAGGATTGGTGGATTACCAGTGGATTTTCTCAGTAATCACACCTGTGCTTCCTCTCTCTCCCTGCTTCCAGTTTGAGGAAAAAGAGCAGCAGGACAACTTTGGAAGCCAGCTGGAATCCCAGAACAAACAGTCACGAACAATCGATAGGTTAAAGAAGGTCGGCAGCCTGCCATAACAGTCACAATTCCACCTTGGAGAAAGCCAGCGCAAATCGTGTATCCCTGTTTGCAGATTTACGCATTCCCAACCTTCTTGAAGCTTCAACCCACATCAGACACTGAAAGACATCTCTCTCGGAATGTCTAGTAAACCTTAAAGTTTAGGCCTTTTTGATGAAAAAATTGGTGCCAATTATATCAAACCAACACTTCACTCTGGGATTTAGTCACAGTCACATTAGCAGTGATTTATACCTTTGGAATAATCCACTGGTTTCCCACTATTGATTCTCATGCTCTTAAATCGTTCCGACAGAGAGTGTGACACACACAGAGTTTTAAGCTCTGCGCTACTTCAGAGACGTCTGAAGCTCAATTTTAATCTCCACCTCCTCAATTCTATTTAAGCACACTATTCTATTCCTCTAAACACCTCCTCCCCCCACTCCCCCGACATCGCTATATGCTTTAGAATTCTTCTTCATGCACAATTCTGCAGGAATCGTGAAAAGGAAAAATCTCTCGGCTAAGACTTCACTAGAGAAGATTGCGCAAAAAGGCATGTACACAATGCACTTTCGGCTGTGGCTGGATGGAGGCACTAGACTCTGTGGCAGATTGTAACAGCGAGCTGTAACAACCTTGACTGACTGATCCACTAGTCAGGGCTATGAGCTGGCCGTTCCTGATCTAGCACAGCTTAGGGAGCTTTGGGTTCATACCCTTAGTTGAACCATTCCTCTTGGGATCAGAGGCAGATCAGGCAGATCGGGGGATGTTTGTCAGAGGGGAAGAAATGCTATCAAGCTCATCCCAGGTCCCCAGCCCATCTGGACATACAAGCTAAGTATGGACAGCTTGTTTTAGGGCAGTTCTCACCAGCTGACCTCAACACTGGTTTCACTTCTGAAGATCCTCTTAAACTCTCAGGATCTCTGCAAGGGTCTCTGTTGTGTTGATGCAGGAACAGATTGGTTAAGGACAAGTGGATGTCACTTACAGGTTTCACCTTCATGCCGTCAGGTTCTAGCTGTCAAGTTTTCAGGACCTTTCAGAACCTCAAGATCTCAGCAGTTCTTAGCTGATTCCTACGGCAGGACTCTTTTCCAGAGCTATCGATCGTGTCCCAGCAGCCACTAGATGTGGTTCTTTCAGCCTCCTCTTGCAGCCTTCCAGCTCATGAGAGTGAATGTGAATGTTCACAAGATGTTATCGATTGCTCTATCAGGAATACATGGTGGCAAGGGAACATTTTTCAAATGTTCCCATGCTTTGGTCCGCTCCTCCTCTTCTTTTTTTCTCCTCCCCTTCCACAAGTCTTATTGCCATGCATGCTGGCAGCCTCCTGCTTTAATATCTATCTTAAGAGTTGACAATCTTTTGGGGCAATTAAAGCAATCGATACAGGTCTGAGAGGAGCCTCTTATCCACAGTAATAGCTCTCACTGAATAATAAATAACTGACTGGCCAAAAGCAGGGAGTGGAATGGGGGGAGACCTCACATTAAGGATGGCATACTTCAGCTACAGCTTGTTCTGCTTTCAGAGCGGTTTCTGAACATCCCAATTACCTTGGTGCCTATTTTGCTGCAGTCATCTGAACAAAGTTTTGCCTTAAACCAATACCATACGTGGTGTCCGTTTGTGAAGCTGCCTAAAAATGCTCATAAGTATTGTCCAACATCCATCCAATCATATGTTCAAAAATTGTTTTATATACCCTGGTGTCTCAGAGAGGATCTAGCCCAACCCAAACTTCACCCCCTTCATGCTTCTTTCCTCCACGAGTCTTTCTTCCATGAACAATATATTGTTTGGCATCCCTATTAACATGTAAAACCAGGCCCAAAAACAAACACCAGCAGAAGTCGAGAAAAGTGGGTCCATAAAATGTGCGGGAGCTCAGATTTCAGGTGGAGGGAACAGCAGTCTTATTATCCCACTGCAGTGCAAACGAGGTTAATGAGAGTCTATTGACTGATTCCTCCACGCTCTTGCCACTGCAGGGCCACAACCCTCGGAATGGGGATCTCTTCTTCTGGGAGAAGCATCTCCCTTCATGCCACATCCAACTGAGCAGAACATGGCACTGTGAGAGTGCTGAACTTAAGGGAATGCAAATCCCTGTCGGAACATAGGATAGGGTAAGATATTCAACAGCAGGTCTAGTGTTTAACACGTAACATCACCGATACAGACTTTGCTGTTGATGTGTTATTTACAAATCTTTATATGATTTAGAATAATTCTGATAAATTGCAAGTGGGGGAAAACTATCGTTTTGGTGATGCACAAATGCGTACATTCATTTCTGAACACACTTTAGAGCGCTATTCCAACAGGATAATGTTCCACCACATAGTGCTGCCATCTCACAACCTCACTTTGAAGACACAGATGCCAATCCAGGGCCAGTCACATGGCCAGACCTATCCCTGATTGAAAATGTGTGGGGTGCTATTGGATGCACTATCAACCCTCCACCCCTTGCGCACCATCTGCAGGGAGGAGAATATTCAAGCTGCACGGGACGGATTATTGCAGGTAACAACTTTAGGAGCTTCTACAATGTCATTCCAGGACAGACAGACATGCATGTTGTGTTACATCTGATGTCGTACTGAGAGACACTACTTCTGTATGTGTAGCCCAATAGATTCCTGGTAACCTTTATCTTCCTTCCCAATAACACTGCAATCCCCACACTTCCTTCAGGGTGCAGCTATTTTTTGACAATGAGTGTATATATGAGACATTTTACAGTACTTTTATTTTCCTGCGTCTGTCCTGATGTGGAGTTTTTACATTAAAACTCTCTTATTGCTCAGTTTTAAACGATGTGCTCAGGAGCCTCAAACCTATATATGGTCAGAACACAGATCCCCAATGATCATTAAGTTAGTTGATTATATAAATAACTGTTAGTTGCCAATCATGCCATGCAAAATCCAAAATCTCAACGGTGGGAACCACGGCCACGTCTCGCTCCGCGTTACAGAAAGTAGACCAAACAGATGGACCAGACCTTGCTATTTGTTTGTTTTGAGTGATAGGACACCTGAGATCAGCCAACACAGTCTGTGGCCGGACATGAGAGACGTAGGCTAAATCCCAGACGAGGTGTGGAGGCCGGGTCACGTCAGCACAGCTTCTGAGGCCTCTCTCACCCTTCTCTCGGTCACTTAGCTCCTCTGCCAGCGCTGTCTGTTCTTCCACTGTCTAAAGAGTGCAGCCAACTACAACTCCTCACAGTGCGCAGTGGCCCTTTCCAAGACTCGGATTGTTATTCATCTTCAAGCCAAACAGAACTCTTGCGAGTGTCACCTGCATATGCTACCCCCTCACACACATACACACTCTGATCTCTCCCAGCAAATAATAACAGCCGCCAGCCACCCGAATGGGTAGCAATAAAGGATAAACAGCCCTGCGGGTCGCTTAAGGCAAAGGAGCAGTGGAAAAAGGCTTTGGTGACACTTTGCTGACCTGCTGCTAGATGAAACAGCAGCCTCAATGGCAGCTATGTCATAAACTCCAGTCCCCCAGCTTACTCCAAACTGAGAGAGGTGTCAGAGAGGGCCACCTGTTCCTTTGACGTACAGCCTCTCTCATTCACTCTGTCACTGCCGTGTTGACCCAGATTGCTCAGCGGTGGGAAGGCTTGACCTCTCCGCTGACCCTGGTGACTTATGAGTTAAAGCATGACTAAAGCACTAAAAGAGCACTTTCACTGCAAGGCCCGTGCACACCAGCAAAGATGTGTGAGCACATTCATTTTTATGCTTTGTAGAGACATGGGGGTCAGATTTATAGACACCAATCAGCCATAACATTAAAACCACTAACAGGTGAAAGGAAAGAATTGATGATCTGCCTCCAGTGGCTCCTGTCAAGGGCTAGATATATTATGCAACAAGTGAACAGTGGGTTCTTGATGTTCTTGAGAAAATGGACAAGCTTACAACTTTGAGATACTTTCACAAGAACCAAACTGGGATGTTCTAGACAACTGGACAATATGGCAGGTCTTATGGGGTGTTCCAGATATGAAGTGGTCAGTACCTACCAGTGTTATCTGCTATCTGGCACCAAGACATTACAGCAGATTCTTTGGGTTGTGAGGTGGGACCTCCATGAGCATCAATGAGTCTTGGGCACTGGTTGTCCTTCCTTGAAGCAGTTTTGGTAGGTATTGACCACTGCATACCGGGAACTCCCCACAAGACCTGCCTGATGTTTTGGAGATGTTCTGACCCAGGTGTCTATAATGTCACACTTTGGTTCTTGTCAAAATGTCTCAGATTCTTACACTTGTGCTTTTTTCTTGCAAGAACTGACTGTTCACTTGTGGCCTAATATATCCACCACTTGACAGGAGTCACTGGAACCAGATCAACCTGCCACATGCTTCAAAGAAACATGTGAGCTAATGCATACGAGAGCATGGTTGTTAGAGGTAAGATGTTCTAAATCCTAAACCTATATCAGTCCCGAACGTACACATCCAGTCGGCTAAATATACACCACAGAAAAACAAAAGTGATTGAGGCGAACATTTGTCTGCTGGTGAGATTTTTGACTTCTTTGCATCTCCTCTCCTCCCTTCTCCCTTCCTCGTGGCCCAGAGCAGAGATATAGTGCCGAGACCTCCCAGAGAGGGTCCTATCGTAGGCTGGGGGGCAATACGGAGGGAGGGAGAGAATGAGGAAGGCCTTTTTCTTCTGGGTGGTTTGACTATGATGTGCTTCCTGTGTGGCTGTCAGCCTGTGGCGTATCCTTCATCTTCCCCCAACTCTGCCCTCTCACCCCAACAACTGCACCCCCGCCCCCCCCCCTTCCAGAACACAACACCCCCACAAAACCGAGTATTCCTCCCGTCTGCTCCTCCATGACCCCTAGTCCCTGCGGGCCCACAGCAGTCTCCAGTTCTCTCTCCCTTTCTCTATTCCACTCATTCTCCTTCACACTCCTGCTCTTGCTCCCTCTCTCTTTTCCCTCTGAGAGTCATCCTGGCCCACAGGCTGTGGGATGGGGGATGTAATGTACTCTACTGTAAATCCGCCCCAGCTGCCGCACTCGCACTGTGCGCCATTTTCACTATGGGCCAGAATAAAGCAGCAGCAAGGAGCGGAGACCAGCTCCAGTATCTCACCGCCTGATAAAGGAGCAGCCTCTGCGTAATTGGAGAGTTCAGAGCGATTAGGCTCTAAGTATCATTAGACATAAGGGGGCTGTAGAGTGGAAGGGTTCACTCCAGGACAGCCGACCCACTGACCATGCAGCGAAGTAGGCCATGCCGAGAGCTGAGAGCTGCACTGTGCGTGCGTGTGTGTGCGTGTATCTGACTGTATGTGTGTTTGTGTGTGTGACACACTAACCTGGGCCACTGTGTTTGTAACGGATTGCTCCGGCCTAACTTTCACAGCAAACAAACAAAACAAGACTGCTTGTATCCAGATCTAATCAACGGGAGAAGCTGGAGCTTTAAGCTGGAATCTGATTGCAGCACGGCAGACCATGCCAAAAATATTAATACGCAAAAATAAAGCCCTCTGTGCTATGAGACGGACGTTTCCCACAGTCAGGCAGAATCAGACTCACTTGAGCACTGTACACAGAAATCACAAGGAATTCGTCCAGGTCAAACTGGTGCTGGACAATAAAAAAGAATGCATAGCGTAAAGGCATGCAGGAAATAAATACATTACGCAATTAAGCTCACATATCTAACAAAATTTTACAGAAAAAGGAAAAAATCTGCTTTTCCTTCAGTGGAAGTTAATGTAAAAATGCTATTCCAAGTCATTATGGAGCATTTCTATGGGTCCACTCATCATGAAATTCTGATACAAGGCAACAACTGCCAAATTCATGTCATGTCAAAAAGTAAAAAACAGCAAAAATTGAGATTTTTGCTCAACAGTGATGATATGCATATGTACAGCAGTGCCGTGGATTGTGGAGAAGCTGGTGATACAGTATGTGATATATTGCAATACTGTAATCAATGTGATTTTTCTTATTTCTTATTCTCTTATTTTTCTTTTTTTTTTTATCAAATTTTAGGAAAACTGGCACAGTAAAGAGTCAAAGAAAAGAACACTTCTGTGTCCAACACTGCTATTTAGCAGTCAGGGTTTAAACACAAAAAAAATTAACCACAAATATGCAAGAAGAATATTGATTAAAGTTCAATACATCATGATCTAAGATTGATACAGCACCGATAAATGGATGGCAGGGTGGAAATTGGGGCCCTGGCCAAACAGCTACACCACTGTCCCTAATTCACAGTAGGCATTCGATCACAACTTAAACTTAAAAGAAAAATATCAAGAAAGTTTTCTTGACCCCCTTCTGGCTCTCACTACAAAATGATACAAAATTTGTTTGATACAATTCTGAAAAAAAGAGGTTCTTTAACAGCAAATAAAAGAGTTCTATAAGAAATGTACAGTGTTTCCACCTTCATTCAGTTTGTATCTTGCATTCAACCTTTGTATCCCTTGTGTTAATTTTTGACACTTTTTCACTTTTAGATAGAATCAGAATCTGTTGTTCTTTATATTGGACTTCCAGAAATGTTCCAAAATTACTACATTCTTTTTACTGACTTCCATTCAACGTAACAATATTTTTTTTTCCTTTGACTGTAAGGTTCCCAAGTAATAATAATTGCTTTTCCAAAAACAAAATGGAAGTGTTAAAATAGTGTAATGGTTAAAGTAGTACTGGAATACAGGGCATTAACATGTTACAAGCAACCGCTTGGAAACTGGTGAGATAGTCAGGCCCTGAGGTAAGTCGAGCCTCCAGAGGGATGAGGGGGTCACTCAGGGCCAGCGTGTGTCGTTCTAGCTGCAGGAGAACGGTCAGGCAGAGGCACGGGGCCATTCGAAGTGTTTAACATGCTGCTCTTATTAAAGGTGTGCGCTGTTCCTCTGGCTTTGTTAGGCCCGCTGTGGTCGAGACGTCTGGGGGCCCTGTTACTGAAAGAGGGCGGTAATTACAAGCCGGCGCGTCTCGGTGAGGACGAGGGGAGAATGGGGAGCAAAAGTGGCCGCAGCAAGGCTTTTTGCGCGCCACTTGTGCCGGCAACTCTGGACGCAATTGTGCTGCTGGGAAACAGGCACAAAGGAACAGGGGGAGTCCACTTAATCCTGGCGGGGGGCAGTCCGTCAGAGCGGCGGAGGGCCCCAGCCCTTCTCATTTATCTGTTTTACCGTTTCATTAGTACCTCGCTCGGCACGGCGACTTTGATTCCTTTGTCTTACTAAACCCCGGTGACCAAACAGGCGTGCAGGGCGGCTTTTGTTGAAGGAGGTGCCAAATAACGTGTCATGTGGCTCGGGCCTACCACCTCCCTTTCCTCCCACCCACAGACAGCCTTTAATAAAAGAGACCAGAAAGAAAAGAAGAAAGAAAATGTTCACCCGTCAAAAGTTTTAGAACACCCGCATTTGTGCTCAGCAGACTACTGGCAGGGCTGCTCGGCCCAGGCACGCCTGATATTCCCACCTGTCATATCTGCAGCTGGAGATGAGACATAGGAGTTTCATAGTTAAGCTGAGCTAGGTGTTGTTCTAACAGCTAAAAATAACATAAGCTGATGACTCTCATAAACTTGTTCTCCGATGCTGTTGAGAAGTCGACAGTCAGACCTCCTCCTTTTCAGTTTTCACCAATTTACCAACAGTACACACTACACCATCTTTAAAAAAAAAAATTGAACGCCGTCTCTTCATTAAGCACCTTTTTCTTGATGCAAACTGAACATGCAATGTTGCATAAATGCTGCAGCACACAGCGCAGTAACCCTGTGATCACACTACCAGTCGCTTACCTCATCCCAAGTTTGTCTCTTGTGGGAGTGTTCAAGGCTGCTCTGAAATATCAGTATGAACTAAAGTTCAGAGAGCTGAAGCTGGGGATGATTGGTATGAAGAACCTGTTGGAGCCAATCATTTAGAATGTTGCTCCACTGCATCATAATTCATTCACTAAAGTAGAGAAACTCTCAGCTTGATTTATCGCTCGCTGTTCTATTCGCATATCATGTTTCCCTAAACGTTGGCTACAGATAATGAAGTTCACTCACATAAGAAATGAATGGTCACTTGTATCTCTGATGCATGTTAGTGTAAATTTCAGCCATAGACCTGAAATCTACCATTTCACTGCTGAATCAATGTTAAATCAGTATTCCATTTTGAAAAATGAACGACAACATTGCTTTAACATAGTTTCAAATGTGGTTATAATGTTGCTTCAACGTTTTTCACCAACTTTCAACTTTGAAGGCCACTTCATGTGACAGATGGGGTCTGTTCCATAACTTTTTTTCTGCATTTATACAGAGTTTGTAGATTGTTTGTATCATTTTTCAAAGCTTTACTTCCACTGATACAGATCCTCTGAAAAGAGCCATGCTCAGCTTTGTACCATTTGAGGTCACTGGGCTTGGTATGACTTCAGGTCATTATTAACTAGAACAGAAGATCTCAAAAGTCAATTAAACTGGAAATAATATAAAAATTGGGGGTTTTAAAAAACTTTCAAGTGGTAGAGTTTGATTTCAACCGATGCTCGGATAAGGGACGAGCTTCCAAAATAATTTTTGTAATCATCCGAGAAACAAAGAACGAAACAGAGAGGGGGGGGAGTGGCATTCTTTCTGTCTGAGCAGAAAAAGGGCCCAGCAGGCCTCCTGACTGCTGGAAGCTTAGAGTTGTTATCCTAGCAACTGGAGATAAAAACGGTCTCCCGGAGTCCGTGGGAGACTGTGTGTGAAAGAGCAGATCCCTTAAGCATTTCCTGGTGCAGAGGTCCTCAGCTCCTGACGCTATGGCCCCGGGCTCAGCGCACACGGAGCCTCCTCATTGCTGCGATCGAGGCGCTGAAACATAACCGCAGCCATGCTGGAGAGGTCAGGGGCACGCCTCGAAGGCTACGACTCACATTTTATTCCTTTCCTTCTCATCCTCCCTTCCGTTTTTATTTTTTCGGTTGCACATTTTTACATTTACTCGACTCCCTGATCCTGCGAGAGGTCCTTTAAATTGCCGCGCTATCTCTGTTCTGCAGAGTGGTGTTGGAAAAGAAAGAGTGCATGCGAGAGAGAGAGAGAGAGAGAGAGAGAGAGAGAGAGAGAGAGAGAGAGAGAGACATGCAAAGATTTTGGAGGAAGATTTTAAGTAGAGAAGAGGAAAAAACATTTTCTGGGCTTGTGCACTTGTTGAGCTGGATGAGTAGGCTGGGTGGGCTTGAAAGATTCATGAGTTGTAATGCAAGCTTAACCTGGCCTCCTCTCTCTCCCTCTCTCTCTTTCCCATTCTCTCTATCTCTCTCTATCCATCCATGCTGTGCACTGGGGGCACCGAGGCACACACTGACACACACACACACACACACACACACACACACACACATACACTTGCAGTGAAGCCTGGGCTCTTTGTGCTCACTTGTTTTTAATTACACATTCCATAGCTTTACTGCCCATGTGCCACGGAGCTCGCAGGCCCAGCTACGATGAGGAACACACACACACACACACACAGACACACACACACACACTGGCAACAGGCAAGCTTTCCAGAAGCCAGCTAGCCAAGCAGTATTGAGCCTGCAGGCCCGGTTCTCCAGCTGGAGAAGCCGCATCTCCGGCTCTGGATGAGATAAAGCACGGCTGACACAGAGCTGAGATTTACACCGGCATCCAATCAGACTGCCGCGAGCCACGTCCAGGCCTCGGGTCTTGATTTAGTACTGCCACCACTGCTGCCACTAGAGGAGGAAGAGTGTGGCCGTGCTCGGACTGCCACTGGATTCTCAATAACAGAGGTCAGGTGGGAAGGCTGCACCAACAGCATGGTTTATGAAAGGTAGCAGAGTGGGACGCTGGGAGCTGTGCTCTTAAGCGGTATGGAGAGAGAGAGAGAGAGAGAGAGAGAGAGAGAGAGAGAGAGAGAGTAGGAGTTGACACTGAGCTGTGCTAATGATGCAGCTGTACAGGAACAAACCGAGCAGGTTAAGTGTGAGGAGCCTGAGTTTGGGACTCACAGACTTGGTCTCTGTTGTGGCAACAGACCTGAAGACCTGAGTTCATCATTCTCACCCGATCAGATGTGAAGTCCCAGAAACCAAGTTCAGCAAAGACAAGAAAGAAAGAAAGAAAGAAAGAAAGAAAGAAAGAAAGAAAGAAAGAGAGAGAGAGAAAGAGAGTGAGATAGGCAGACGAGAGAGCCCTGCTGGAGCTGAAGGTGAGAGAGCAGCGCGACCAGCTGGAGGAGAATGCAGGAGCTTGTTTGGTTGTCATTGTTTTATTTTTTTTTCCATTTCAGATACCTTTTTTAAAGTGTTAACTCTGGAGGTGTGCAGAGCTCGGCATCATTTGTTTAAACGGGTGTTTGTGATTACGATAAATAAATGAGAAAAAAAAAGAACGTGAAAAAAGAAAGAAAGCGAGAGGGACCTTCTGTGAGAAGCTGAAGCACCTCATCCCACAATATGTGCACAGCATCTGGTGATGTTTAATGTCACCCTGCAGACGCTGGCAAGCATCTCTCTCTCTCTCTCTCTCTCTCTCTCTCTCTCTCTCTCTCTCTCTCTCCAAGAGAGGGCACTAGAGCAATGTGCCTCAATTATGAGCCCAGATGAGTAGCTCCAACTGTACCATCCTTTGGCTCCAAAACCTCTTAAATATTTATCAGCTTACTGGGTGAATGTGCAACACCACCTCCGCCCCCACCAACCACGGCCCTCCCCCACAACTGATCCCAAAGCACACCACAACAAACGCTGGCCTGTCCAACGCTTCCATCGCTTCACACTGTGAGGGAGCAGCTACAAGCTTTGGAGTTTGAGGTTGTCACTCAGGGCATGTCCGGAGAGGTCCCGTCTCCAGTTCTGAGGTTAAGGAACAGACCGGATGCCCACTAATCACAGCGGTGATCCGAGCAGTGCTCTGAGGACAGCCGGTATTTATTAGCTAGCCAGCTGTTGCAGTGCCAAAGTACAGCTTTCTTCCCTTTCTCTCTCTCTCTCTCTCTCACTCTCTCACTCTCTCTCACACACACACACACACACACACACACAAACACACATGCACACTCTCTCTAGCACTCTCAGGACCCCTACCACAGCATTTCCAGCAGACACTGCATGAAGATATTAGCAGGAAGTTGATACAGGGTCACCTCTGAATGTCACAAGTTGTGTAGGTTTGTTCAGGCTGTTCACAGGAGTGATTCTGGACATGATACCACAAAACAGGGAGGCTAATTTTATCACATTATAGAATTGCATTATTACATTATCTGTTAGATAGTGAGTTATGCAATGACTTCAATCTGCTGTACTATATTTAATATATATTTGCAAAGTTGCAATAGTACAGAGATGTTATATTACAATCTTAAAGACATTTCCATGATGCACAAATATTTTTGGCAATATTTAAATACAGACAAAATATACCAGTAGAGGCAGATAATTAGTCTCATGACTAGTACCAGATTTGTAGTCTAAATTCATCACCACATCCAGTTAAGTAAATATTATATATACTTTTACTCAAAAGGTTGATGGTAACTTGCGTAATAGGGAGAATAGCCTCCTTTGTCATTCTAATTTCTTGGATGGAATATTTACTGTATCATGAGTGGAATGGACTCTTTCCAGAACTGCATAATAGAGGTCTGCAAGGAGACCAATTTATAAATTCTAGCTCCCACAGAATTTGTCCTACAACCGCAGCATTGGTCCTTGCTCCCACCCATGACATAGACATTCTGGCCACCACGGCAATATCTTGTCTCATTCCCACACTCACTGGGTCATTGTCACCCGCCCCACGCTTGACAATGTGTACCAGTCCCACATAACAAGATATTGTGAAGGGGATCACAGAATGCAGATGTCTACTGCATAACACTGCACACTTTCTCACAGTACTCGCAAATATTGTCATATTACCCACGTCACACAAACATGTGGTACTGGTTTTTTTCCCTCTAGTTGCATGAGACAGCCAGGGGAGTTAGGCTATGCTCAGACCACCAGGCCAAATTGGATTTTTGGCACGTTTCGAGTATATACACACTGATATCCAGACAGTCTGGACAGAAAAAGAAAGAAATCGGATCAAATCCACATCCGGGGGGGGGGGGGAATGCAATTACAGTTGTAATTGTACAGATGCTTCTCAGTCTGAACACTCAGATCAGATTTACACCAGTCACTCACGACTGTCTCATCAAACCCAGAGTGATGGAAGTGCATGGATGCAAGGAGAGCGCCTACGTCTTGCGAATGCAAATCTGATCTGATCACTTAAGGTGTGGATGTCTCCTTTAAAAGAGCTGATTTCAGAAACATCTAAGCACTCTTAAGCAAACATTTTGTTCTTTTATCATTTTTAGATTTTAATCATCATCTGACACTGTGCAATGTTTGATATTGCCGCAGTTGTGGTTTCTGATTCTGTAGAAGTCACTGTTATCTATAAATACTTCTCTAGCTGTCCAATAGTAAGTCATTCATTTCATTTAAATTTAAGGTTTACATTTGGCGTTCTGCTGACTGTTGCTTTAATCAGACTACCATGGTCACAGACTTCTGTTACCAGGCTAATGCTTGTTGATGCTGCTGCGTGTTTGAGCCCCCACCACAGTGACTGCATTCCTCAAGTGCTACGTGATTTACAATGTGTGTGCAAGTATAAATGCTTCTAGAACTCTATGACCTCTTTGGCTTCCTTTGCTCAGTAGCAATGGGCACAGCATTTAGTCCCGATCAAAGATCAGACCTAAACTCTTACTGTGAGCAGCAGTGTGGGGACTCTCTGTGTGTGTCTCTCTCTCCCTCTCTCATGCCATGAGAAGAAAGTGAAAAGCACTCATGAGCTCAGAGATGGTTATAGTGATAACAGCATGCGGGTTTGAAGACAGGATGGATGACGCCACACACACACACACATGCACACAAATAACATTAGACACATTGTCTACAGTTGTTGAGCAGACAGAACTACAGACTGAAGTGGACAAAAAGCAGTTCTGAGCTTCCAGCAGCTGAGGAAACACTGGGTATGTCCAGTATAATGCATTTGCTCTGGCCTGCCCTGTTGGTAAGAGGGGTACAGAAAGACAGGAAGAGATAAAGAGAAAGAGAGCGGAATTTAGGAGAAACGCTGCTGTACGTTGACCTCACTGAAGGAGGTCAGAAGAGACCAGTAGATGGAACCTTTCCTTTCCCATCCTGCACAGCAGGACCAGCTATACTGTCGGGATCTTCTCAAGCTTCTCTCAGGTTCCCAAGATCCTCGCAGTTGCTGCCCTGACCCTGTGGCTGTGCAGGGTTACAGAGCTGCATCTTTACAGGAGTCCATTATCATTCTCCAAACTCAGGATCTATATCCTGACTCATTCTATGGAATGGGTCTGCAATGTTTGATGAGATGGATCCCATCTTACACATGAAATAATGTCAAACCATACAAAAACAGCGATAAAATATTTACTGTTAAATGGCTGTGAAAACGATTACAGAACATTTTAAAATCAATGTCAATCATAATCATAAAAAATCACAATGTTTCAATGTTTCATAACACTTCAACGTTGATTTCACCATGAAATTCCAACAGGGGTTAGCAGAGAAAGTGCTCACCATTCAATCTTATTAATTTAAGTAATTTTGTTAAACTTATATATGAGACGATGAAGATTTCCAAAGACGAATATGCTGTTTTAATCTACCACCTACCGTATTGACCAACATGAGATATCTGCATCTACACATCACCAAATTAATAGAAACCTGAACACGCATAAGACTGCTTATGTAGGCTGGTTGAAATGTTGCTGTGTGGTCACATAAATGTCTCTCGTAGCCTTCACGCAGTCTTGCGGTCACTTGTTGAGCACTGATGGGTCTACAACATTATACTGCAAACAGAAAGGAAAGAAAAAGAGAAAGGAGGAGATGTGTGTTTCTGAGGTCAGACAGAGTTAATCTGAACCCTAATCTGCTGCACCTTGATCCAGCTAATCAATCTCAGACGCCTTGACGGTCGGATCAGGTGTGTTAGATGTAATGCTGAAATCTGCAGGAGAGGAGGAGACGCAGTTCTTAGGAACATCCAGCTTTCACTGACCTGCTGTATGAACGATAGGGCTGCCAATGGCAGTACAATCAGCAGCCAGCCAATAATAATTGTGAAACATCAGCACTGGATGGCCAGGATTCAGAAGAGAGGTGCTTACATGTCCACACATACACTCTCTGGCATACACCAGACTGTACTGAGGCATGAAGCACACAGTGATCATGACCCATAAATGACTGGTAAAAAAAAAAAAAGAATTAGATTTTATTTAACAAATGAAATTTTATCAAATATATAATAATTAAAAGCTGTTTTAAAACATCTGTAAAGATGTGGCATCAGGACCCAGTACTACCATAGTGTAGCATCAAATAACCAGCTCTGAATGTTAATATATTATGGGTATATAATGGGTATTGTAGTCCTTGGATGGCACTGTCCAGTATATATAAGCGTCCTTTATAAAAAGGCAGAAATCCCTAGCTGCTAATTGTTGAGGTATCTTGAGTTTATACTTGATTTTCCTACATTTATTACCTCACATTACTTTTATGGCCTATTATATGGAGCTGCTGAAAATTATGACACTGCAATAACCCTAACATAATAAGCATTTGGAGGTTTTTACTGTAACAAGGCAAAATGAATCTTGTTACAATCAAATCTCTATTACAAACAGATGTTCAAATCGAGCTGGACTATAATCTGCTCTCCTCCTGGCAGCAAGAAACTGTTTAACTGTGATGGTAACTAGTCCTGTTTCACCTCTAACCAATTGTGAATCAAATCGAAAGCTAATCCTTCTAATCAAACAAAAGTCTGCATTTTATCTGCTCAACGTGAGTAGAACAAGGCTTGCTGAGATGGTTTTAATCATCTAACCAACCATCAGATGGACTGACTGTGCCCATTGCTGACACAGCTCGTCTAGTCCTCTAGAAAGGTACTGCCACTAGAATAGGACTCTCAGGAGCAGATAAACACGAACCTATAGGCACAATGCCTAATGCCTGATATGGGGTATGAAGTCCCCAACATTGAGCTGTGAGGCAGTGGAGATGTGTTCTCTGGAGCTATGGTGTTCCATCCATACTTTTGGGAGGGATAAGTTGGGAAGTTGGGGTAGGGTGGTGATCATCCAACATTCCTACCTGAATAACACTTTTGTTGCTGAATGCAATTGAATCACAGCAGTGCTTCTCTAAAACTAGAGAAATCTCTTCCTGACAATAGAAACAGTTACTCCAACAGAAACAGAATCAACTCTTTTAATACCCCTAATTTCAGAAGTACCAAAGAAAGAACATGTGTCCCAATACTTTTGAACATATAACGTATGTACATGCAATACTGAACTGAACTCAGAGCATCAGAAGCTTCTACTTGGCCAACTGGTTCGCTCCTGTGTGTATACTCACTGTCTGCCGTGCTGGCATTGCTATGTGAAGTCCATCACATAAATGCTAGTGTCCTCTGGAGGCCTGTGCTAGAAGGGGTGTTCTATGAGGAACACAACAGATCAAGCCTAATCTGAGAACCTCCTCCCATAAGCAGATATCTGCAGAGCCAGAACCTGGGGACACCCCCCTATAGGCTCTTCGGCTCTTTCCACCATTCAGAATCTGCACACCCAGCGAAGCACCCAACTGGCAACAACGCTAATAATAACAAAACAAAAGGAACCCCTCTCCACCCCAACCATCCCCACCACCCCACAAACACTGCTCCCACCCCACCTCCCATGCGCGTACCACAGAGCATCAATAATACATAGCAGATTAGGAGGAGAGCAGCCGCAGCAACGCAAACAGGACAGGGCACTGGGCTGTTATCAGGCTTTCCCAAGCAAACCCCTACTTAAATTCCCCTCTAATTCCCCAGCACACAGCCCGCTTTCCAGATGGGCCCTGAGCCTCATGCCCTGCCAGCAACAGCTTGCGCTGTGTTTGTTGAAAACAAAGATGACGGATTAAATATCATGTGCCGCTCAGAGGGGACGGAGGGGAAAAAGAGATAATTCTGTATTTCCAGAGCAAACGGCACTGGAAGAGGGGACCAGGGTATGGCGGTGCAACCTTCCAAGGTGTCCAATGTGACCTACAGGCGTGCAGAGGTCTAAATTCCTCATATTCAAATAACTGCACCCAAGCACTTACAGGAAAGACTGGGTTTCATCCTGTTTGCAATCAGCCCTGTATCCATTTTAATCAATTTCAACAAATCAAAAGCTAATCTTTCTAATCAAACCAAAGCTGGTCTTTTAGCTGCTGAACATGGACAGACTGAGGATTGTTTGAGAGAAGGGCCATATGTGGCGATGACAGTGTACTATCAATAGGGGTGTGTATTGGCAAGAACTTGGAGATACAACAAATCTTCCTGATACAGGGATTAACGTTCAATACACTGCAATTTCCTACAAACAACCTCTAGGAAAACTGTCATATTAGGAAAAAAAATCAGCATTATTTACATGAAATCAGAGTAAACTGAGCCAATCAGAACAGTGAGATCTGAAGATACACCATTGCTATCTGGTGTTGGGGGTTTAAACACAACACAAAATGAACAACATGACCTAAAAACTCTCTCAATAAGAGAAAAGGTGATATACGATGCAAATGATATGATGAGAATGCAACACCAAAACACAGCATGTTGCATATTTAAATAGTAAACTTTAATTAGGATGTTTCTAGAGTGTAATTTGAAAAGACTGTACTGTTGAGTGTCATCCCTCTGGAAACCAAACCATTTCCACACAAACGACCTACTCGCAGTCTTCTGTGGAATGAAATCGCACACCGATGGTAACCTGCGTAACACATATTTTTATTTTATATTTTCTGGTACAAAATATATCTTCATACAGCGATATTTATGACAAATTGCCCAGTGCAACTTGGGATGCACCAAAGTGAACAACATATGGCTATAACTTCACTGTTGGAGACGATCCACACCCTGCTCCCCCATTCAGTCTCACTCTCACTGCATCATGTCAAACAACTTCTGCAAGCTCCCGTCAGCTCCCTTATTTACCCTTTAATGACCTCTGCCTGTGATAATTCCAGTCACGGTGTGCCTATTCCATTCCTATGCCAGTGGGAATATTCCGTGCGTCTCTAACACATGCACACATATACCCATAACCCGAGCAAGCTTTCGGCCTGGTAGAGGGGAGCGGTGTACAGTGGTGTAAACTTCCAAAATGTCCAGTGTGCTCTGCAGGCACAGGCCCCCATTTTGGATGTGAAAACTCTGCCATCCTTTACTGAGCATCCCTCGGTGACATCTTCTGAGCACCCCACCAGTACACTCTGCTTAATTACGGAGCGTAATCTAGTGACTAACTCAAATTATGCCCTCGTGTTTCCATTTATGGGTTTCTCTGTATGAATGCTTTTGGTTTTAATGCCACTATGAATCCAAACATCACCAGACAGCATGAAGAGCAGCAAAACGAGGTCAATTAAACATCTGAGAAAGTGAACGGCACTGAAACGGAGGGATGTTTGCTATGGCTGAGTACACTGTGACCAAGTCTGTATGCTAGAGTGGCATTCCTCCTTTAACCTGACCCGTAATGAAGAGGGAAAACGACTTCTCTGTTCTGACCTTCCTGCTGAGGAGCAGGGCACGAGAACAAAAGAGCAACCACGGAGTAAGCAGGAGAGGCCTATTAAAGATTTACAGCTACACAGCTGACGTACAAAGACGTTCATGAGAGCGGGATGGGCTTCTGGGTGAATTAATTTAACGTAAATTATTAAGTAAAACAAAAATTAATCAACTTGTCAATGCAACAATACACTGTACAACAAAGACACAATGATCCTTTCTCGCACCATCTGTGGCCCTTCCACAGGAAACGGTGATTCTGTTTCAGTGTTCACCTCACCAGCCCTACAAGCAGACAGACAAGCTGAGCTGGTTCCCTGAGGCCGAAAAGCACTTGCGTGTGCTATTCCCTCGAGAGTCGAGCAGTGTTTACTGTACAATCCTCCCCCTACGGAGACTACCACCCAGAACCACGTAGCCATAAACAGATCAATGCCTCATGCTGTTCTGATAACTGAATACATGCATCCGTATTACACATCAGCTCAATCATCCCATTGATTGCTCCCAACGAAGCTGCATTGCATGGAGATACTGTACGTAGGAACCTCTGGGAATCCATCACGTGGAATCAAAGGTGGCTGTCAGACTCATGTCGGCAAAAAAGGCGTCAACAATTCCACCGTTTCCCAGCTGTATAGCATGTTTGAAGAGCCCCTGCAGTCAGGCAGCAAATGAAAACAGCTGAGCTCCATTACAAGATGTGCAACACATCACAAGCACCAAGCAGAAGCTTTGCAGGCTCCTGTTCTGGCCTGACTGCCGTTGAAGGACGAGGCAGAGGAAAACAGAGGCTACCAGACTCTGAGGAGGCCTTCTGTAGGCCTGGATTGGCTTTGAGGCCTAGAAGAAAGCAGCTAGTCATCAAAGCTGGTGGTTAATCAAGCTTAAGGCACGTCCAAGGTACAACCAACGTCTCCTTGATTGAGAGTCGAACAGTATGGCTTCTTAGCTACATTCCAGGTTTCAAGCGAACTTGGTAATAACTTACAACTGCCATGGAAGTGTGGCACAGGAATCAAAGTTATCTCTCCGTGGAGAAAAACAAACAAAGCTTGGGAGAGGTATAGGTGTTAGGGCTGCAAAGGAGAGCGTCAAACAGGACTGCAATGTTCTGCTAGACTGGCAAGTGTTCTTTCCTACTTTCCACTTTTATTCTTTTCATTTTTTCTCTTGTAAACCGCTACATTCTCTTTGGCTCAAAAAAAATCCGACTTTTTAAGTGCAAGGACTTCTTAAACTTATTACATATGTGTACTGGTCTCAATATATACCTATATTTGCATATTTTTTAATATATTTTTGGGTAACACAGGTTCTAGTCTTACCGTTTAAACTGGTTATACAGTTTACTCATTAATATCCTTAATATTCTAGACTCAGCCACTTTGCACATCATGTCACTTGTCACTTTATAACTATATACTTTGCATCTTTGCACTGAGGATCAACCAGTCGCAACTTCACAACAGGCTTCAACTGACTCATTCTTGTGCTCCAGGTTCCTGTGGAAGTGTGCTTATTTATTTATATATATCCAAATAAATACACTGTCATGCCACTAGTTCATTATGAAGTGCTGTTCTCAGGGGTGGCTTGGGGATATGCCTAAACCTGTATACATTGTGAGGTGTTAATAAAAGGCATTACCCTTCAAAATGGACATCGCAGTGGCTGCTCACAAAGCCATAATGATCGTGACCAACAGCGTTTGACTAGAATTGTTCGTGCGAAGACACAAGTGACTTTGTCAGAAATCACATCCACATTCAATGCAGGAGGATCTCAGTCTTTAGCTTCCGTGGGACACGGCAAAAGTCCAAGACTTCTGGCCCTTCAGTGTAGGAATGCTGAAACTGCTTGTGCTGAATCATTGTGGCTATAGAGGGAAAGTGAGACAGGAGGACGAGGAACATGCCCTGGACGCCATGTGTTTTGCGGTAGAGCTGAGGCACAGCAGGCAAAGCTTAGGCTGCACAAATATAGGCGACAGGCCTGACCAGAGACCAGAGGCCAGAGACTAGAGAACATAGATCTCCCTTCTCTTTTCTCTTTCATTTACAAAACCTCAGATCTCAATGCTCATGACAAGAAACCAGAGCAGCAAATTTACTGGTTCGGCATTTCTGAGGTATAAATATTACTTTAGCATTTAAACCCGTGCAACCACAGTAACAGCAGGTGGACAGAAAAAAAAGTTCCATCTCAAATGTAATGCCAGCTCATAGTGGCACTTACTTTGCCTCATGAACCTGATCGGCTTTCAGACTGACGAATCAGGCATGCGCTCTGGCACATAACCTCAAGCTGTGAAACGGCATCCAAGAATGAGGATTATGTGGTGTTTTTTCTCTGTGGATTTCCATATACACATCTTAGGGTCTTTTTTAACTTCTGTATATATTATTAAATTATATACTTATATTTCTTTCCTCTGAAGTGGAGAATCCAGGCTTATCTCCACAAAAGTTCTGGAACAAGCTTGGGAACCCAAGCATGAGTGGAGGCACTGTGGTCTTGTCACGTCAAAAGGCAGGATATGACACCATGCCAGCGATGGATGACTCCACATCTGGTTTGCATCTCCAGCAAAGCACATACCACTTACATACTGCATATTTCCCCTCTCAGCTAAAGCCGCCTCTGGTATCTGATGGGCAAAAAAAAAAAATCATCAAGACTCTAGAAAACACAGTTCAGTACTGGCGCCACAGTAAATAAAAGCCAGCGTGATTAGGCCTTTATTCGAGAATGCTCTGTGTTATAACAGCTAAGCTGTCAATTAAAATGGTGAACGATGAGAGTTTGAGGCCTCCGCTTGAGCTGAAGGGATCCGTTCTATGACTCGTGCTTGTATATATGCTTATATAAGGACACTGAAAACAGAAATCGAGACAACATAACATTTAACTCAATCAAATGATGAGATCTGTGAATCATTACCAACTCTACAGTCTTCTATTTCATCTGGTAGCCCTTCATGCATGCTGTGGTATGATGCGTATGATTTCATTGTCTCAAGAAAATTTGTTCTTCTGAGATGTCTTAACGAGAAGTCAATGTCAGATTCATGGCATGTTTATAAGGCCTGAAACACATTTAATGCAAGGATGCAAACGCAGATGCTTTGAGCTCTGCAGACTGCGTTTTGTATGTAGTTGCACTCAAAAATGGGTCGATACATTTCACAATGCAATGCAAGCCTGATCTGCATTCTGAGCATTGTGGATGGAGCACTACATTGACAGCGAAGTTGTCTTGTACCATTAGCTTGTGTTTTTTTTCCATTGATCACCTGAGTACTGAGTACAGCAGGACTATGCATTTGCACATCACTGGCATTTGCATTTGTGTCCTTGACTACGTTTCTGGTCCAAAGCATGACGATGGATCCCGTTGTCCTCGTGAACTGAACAAATCTCAAATAAGCAACATAAATTGTTGTGAAAACTGCAGGAGTTTAAGAACATGGTGAGTGCACATGGCATCCTAGCTAACAGGAGTAACAACCGGTTTCGGGCTGCTTTAATTTGCTGGGAAAGAAGCGGGGTTGTGAAAAGTGCAGATTGTTTAATCTTGACGAAGGACGCGCAGCATTAAGCCTCTTCATTGGGCCTGCATTGTTTTTTTAGGTGTGTTTGTGTGTGTGTGTGTGTGTGTGTGTGTGTGTGTGTGTGTGTGTGTGTGTTTGAGGGGGGTGCAACAAGTTATGCAGATGAGATGTTAATTAGGCAAATGGTGAATTAGACTATACCAGTACAGACCAGCCTATTGGAATGAGAGTGTGGGAATGGGAGGCTGAGGGAGCCAGCTGTACTTCTCCCTCTTCAATCAAGCCTCCCTCCCCCAGTCTTCCTGCCGGCCCAAGCTCACTTGTGCCCTGCAGGCCACGGACACACCTACCCTCACTTCAGTCTGACAAACATCTTTTAAACAGAAATAAGTGCACATGTGAAAGAACCCTCTCTCTCCCGCTCTCCGGCCGGACGTTAAATCTTCGTGGAAGCTTTGCTGTGCGGCCCTCGTCGAGCAGGACCCATAGTAACAGCCACTCATGAGGATATAATGGAACATAAATGAATGAATGGCAATTCACATGGAAATGAGAGAAGAGGAGGCAACGGGAAGTTTTGTTGGTGGTGTTCTTTCCCCTAATTTTTCCATTGTTTCTCGTCTGCATAGCCTTCGGTCTTCTACAAATTAAGCCCTTCATTAAAGCTGGAGGAAAAACCTGACGTCCTGTTTGAATAAGGGTAAAACGGACGGTGGAAATATTCTGTTTTCCATATGATGCAGTATACGAGTTTACAGAGTTTTGTTATTGACATAAACCATGATGGACGTACTTGTTGAATCTTAAAGTGATATATGGTGAATTAGTGAAAAATCTATTTTTTTCTTGATACACAAGATACTAGCAGCCATTACATTAAAACCACCTGCGTAAAATTTTGCCAGGCACCCTCAAGCCGCCAAATTAGCTCTGACCCATTGACATGTCATGTGATATCTGGCACCATGACAAAAGCTGTGAGGTGACCAAGACTCCCTTGGAACACTGACCTCTACATAATAGGAACACCCCACTGTCTGATGATCTGTCTGATGTTCTAGAGGTGATCTGACCCAGTTGTCGTGAACATCACAGTCTGGTTGTTGTGTCAGATTCTTACACTTCTTCACTTGGTTTTTTTACCCAATATGTAGACCCCACCATTTAATCAATATTTGCTTTACCTATCAGTGGTTTTAATGTTATGGCTGATATGCAGTGTTTTCTCTCCACTGACGCAACTTGTGTGGTGAAATTCTCCAGAGTTTAGAGCTCTGGCAAGTGCTCTGGCACAGTCAATACCACTATATCCACCAAGTCAGACTGGGACTGCATCCAAGCTCTGACTGACCAACCACATTACAGGCCAGTGTTCAGAGTGAGCACATATTGGATGCTACTTATTAGAGCAGAAATCTCCTCATTCCAGTCTCAGAGCATCATCGGTTTAAACAATCAGTCAGCTTGATATGTCAAAGATGAAACGCCACAGCTCTGCAAATGATATTACGACATCCACTCGAGTTTATGACGCAGTGTCAAGTGCCATCCTGCGGCACTCGCCAACCGAGACGCTCCTGACCTCGTTAGGCCACTTTAGAGGACATAGCTTTGCAGGGTGTCAGAATTAACGCATTTTGAAGATATTAGCTTCAAACACCGCTCTCCACCATCACCCCCCACCCCACCGCCCACACGCCTCCTGCATCTCCTCTCTCTCCACCCTTGAAAGCATGTGGTGACCCAGGGATGTGTAAAATGGGGGGCAAATGAATTGCTTGGGCACTCGAGCTTCTCTCACCATTACAGCGGGCTGCCCTACCTGTGTTGAGTCAGCAGTGTGCTCACTCTATCCGTCTAATGGACAGCGCTGGAATTTAATTAGCAAGAAGCCGCAGAGTGGGGGCCTGAAGATTACCCGGGACAAGAGGAGCAGCGCAGCAGAGTTTGTCTGTGTGTGTGTGTGTGCGAGCAAGTGTGTGTGTGTGTGTGTGCGTACTGCTACAGATAGGATACATCACAGGGGCCAGCTCTCGCTTGCCTCTTTATGTCTATCTTATCTGCACTGCGAAAACCCAATGTCCGTGAGAATATAGAGACGTTTGTGTGCATAAAGAGTAACAAGCATTTAATTATTCGGAGGACATAAGGGGAACATTAATGGAGCTGAATAGCCTTTCTGTTCTGGTGCAATTCAAAAGTAACTGGACAATGACACTTATATTAGTTCTGAGAAACATATGAGAATTCAGCCATATATATTATTCTTGATACACATCATCCCACCAAACCACAAACTCAAACTATCAGCATACGCAGCCGGACAAATTATTAGAAAAAAGAATTTCCAGTATATTAGAAAAGTAAGAGCAGATAAAGAACAGAACTAATAACGCTGCACCTTGTTTCTACACCTTGCACACATTTTTAGTAAAGTCCACTGACCATACAGGAGCACTTTGTGGTTCTATAATTACAGACTGTAGTTCATCTGTTTCTCTGCATACTTTGTTATCCTCCTTTCACCCTGATCTTCAACGGTCAGGACCCCACAGGACCACCACAGAGCAGGCATTCGCAGTGCATTTACACCAGCATGGTGGTGGTGTTTAGTGTGTGTTGTGCTGGTACAAGTGGATCAGACACAGAAGTGCTGCTGTTGTGCTTAAACACTGTTTCTTCTCACTGTCCACTCTATTAGATGCTCCTACCTAGTTGCTCCATCTTGGAGATGTGAAGTCAGACACAGAAGCTCATCTGTTTCTGCACAGTTTGTGTTGGTCATCCTCTATTTCTGGTTGGCTGACTACTCTCTGTCCCGCAGTGACACTGAGGGGCTAAAGCACTGGGCCTCTTAAATCTTCTCACATTAAGACAGAGCAGACATTACATCATTTGACCTCATCATGGTTTAATTTTATAGTCAATGGGCCAGAGTGCATATTCAATACAAAACACAAATTCCAAGTTCCAACCATAAAGAAAATGTACATCAGAAATAGATTAAATAAGATACACTAAGAAACAAATGGGCTATAAAAAAAAGACATTTTGGTTGTAAGACAGAGGTGAGAAGGTCTTTAAAAGGTCTTTAAAGAACTTTGAATTTGGTAAACAACCTTCAAAATGAAGATTCTTTTTAGAACATAAAAATGGCTCTTTTTGTAACCAAAAGTGGTCCTTGAATCCAGTTTCCAGTCCTTGATTTTGTTCTTGCTAGAAGTTAAGGGAACAGTTAACGTAACTGATTGGCCACAGACTCACACCTACCAAGAAACTGGTTACAAGGTCTAGATTTGAAGACCTCTGTTCTGTGGAATTGTTCATCTTCTATATTAAGAATATAAAAATAACTGTTTAAGAGAGAGAGTGAGAGAGTGAGAGAGAGAGTGAGAGAGTGAGAGTGAGAGAGAGAGAGAGAGAGAGAGAGAGAGAGAGAGAGAGAGAGAGCGCAAGCAAGTGGTAGCTCATTTTGGTCTGCCAGGTCACAAAGAGAGAGAGTGAGCGAGTGCGAGAGAGAGGTTGGTGTGGTCACACAGTACAGAGGTCTTATGAGTGATTGTTGCCTTATCTTTGTACATCTGACTTTGAACCATACCTTCACTCTCAGCTCCAGCGGTGAGGCGAGGCCGAGCTTCCTGCAACTTGTTATTTGCAGCCATGGGCGGCAGGGCAATGTTTTAGCTTCTCCCACCACAGCTCCAGCTTTCTAGGAAGGTTTTCTACCTGTAAGGTTTCAGGGAATGCGGATCTAATCCAGAGTAATGTAAGTTTAGTATGTGTAGGTAAGAAGTAGATTGCCTCTGCATTGGAACACACACTTCATTGGTCCTGTCCGTGTGAAACTGCATGAATGTATATGAAAGCATGGCTAAGAGGAGTCACCCAGCATACACCACATCTACACTGTATATCCAAATGTGGAGACATTCTATCGATAGTTGTTTAGATTCATAGAGTGGATAAATAACATGAACCTATTATGCCAAGCTTAGACTAGAGTGGTATGAAGGCCCTGTGTTCTCTGGAACGATGATGTTTCATCCAATACTTCTGGTAGGGATGAGATTGGGAGCTGAAACCCTTGATTTCAGAAGAAACAATGAATGAGCAGGTGTCTCAATGTAGTGCATCTAAGATAGGTTTGCTATCTTCCTATCAGCATACAGGAAGACCTACAAGTAATTTCATTGATACTCCACATACTCCACTCCGTTCATTCATAAACCACAATGAACACCACTGGAAGTGTGAAGTAGGGGTGAGATTGTTCATTTTGAATAAGATAAAGTGAAGCTAAGTGTGAGTATAAATCACTGCAATAAGTATAGGATAGTATTTGAATTTTAGAGGATGTGGTCAATTGTTAAAGCTGTTTTTGAGCACAGGAGTGGTCCAGAGAAATGATCTCTGGTCCTTCTGAAATTGGCCTGGGGTTTGCTTCGAGCAACTCTGGTCCAGTCTGCTGCAAGGTGCAGCATGAGGGTTGCATGATAGTTGATGTTGTCACCTGACTCCACTCTAGTGTGGAGTGTTTGTATCCAAGGAAAATAGTGAAAGCGAAAAAACTGGGTGTCCTGACCATTTTGCTAAATGTGCTGAAAACTGACTTTAAAAACTGCAAAATCAATCCATGGTTTGAATGGAATCCCTCTGATTGAAAGCAATAATAATAATAAGCCCCTCCCATAGCCATATGAATCTCTATAAACCCTACTAATACATTATGAAAGCAATTTTAAATATCTCAATATAACATTGTTGCCATCTCGCCCAACCCTATTGAGAAGTCAATGAAACCTCCTATTAAATAATAATAGATCACCCTATTAAAACACATTCTGGATATGAGTTTGAAAGATCTACCCTAGCATGCAGGGACCCCTCTTTCACAAACCTCTCCAAGAATTTCAAAACAATATTCTATATTTCACGACAGAGCGCCATGTCCTGTCAGTGCCTGTGACTACAAGAAGATGAAGCACCTCAAACTCTCCACATTGGAGTGAGAGGCTTGAGGCTCTTCCTTCCCCCTGAGGCCTGGTGAACAGATTCAGGCTCATCACTCAACCCACATAACAAAAGGAGGGGTGGGGGCACCCAAACTGTGATTAGAGGTCTCAGTGAGGAGTCCACTCGTTCAAAACATGCATGTGAGGAGAGCCTCCGTGCCCATTCTTTTACAGATTTAACCAATTAGCTTGGTCACACAGCTCCGCACTCCCAGATGGTTCACAACTAATCAAGTGTCGCTTTTGTTTTGGCTGTGAAAACAGTGTTATTGTTGAAGTGCCGGGGATAGACGGGGCTCCCGATGGTCACTGATGAAGAATGCACTTCTTGAGAAATCTCACAAAGGGAGGGAAAAGAGGCTCATTCAAGATTCATGGGGCACCATACAGGAGGAAGCGTATTGATTACAAAAAAGCTGCTGTTGAGACGGAATTCAGATGACCTCACAGCTGGCAGAGTGATGCCTCACGCCAGCGCCTGAACAACTTCTGTCCTCCTGTTTATTATTGACACCTTTCGTCATATTCAAAGGTTGATGAGAACGGGTCACCACGGACCTCCAGACATAGCTGAGACAATCATCCATTCAGCTGCCAAATGAGGGTAATAAATGGTTTCAGAGTAAGTGGCTTCGTTAAGATCTCATTGACATAATTAGAAACCTGGATCTCATTACTAGTTAACAAATCAGGTGAGATTATAAGCCTTAGACACACTATAAGGACAGAATTGGAACACCTGCTCTTTTTATTTCATCAATGGTAATAAAAAGAGTTTATCCTGCTTTTGTTGGACTAACTGTCTCTTCTCACCTGGGAAGGCTTTCTACTAGATTCTGGAGCACTGCTGTAAGACTTTGATTGCAATCAGTGGCAAGAGTGTTAGTGAAGTCAGGGTGTTGGTTGATCACCACCCCAACTCACCCCCCACTCCCCAATACATCCTGAGAACACAGTTCCACTGCTCCGCAGCTCAATGCTGGGGGGCTTTATACACCTCTAGCCTGGCATTACTCAAGGTACCAATATATTCATGGTATTTATCTGCTCCAGTGAGTCCTATTCTACTGGCAGTCCTTCTCTACAGTGTCTAGACAAGCATCTGTGTCAGCAATGGGTGCAACTTTGTTGCTCAGTAGCTGCATACATTCAATAGAAAGGGTGTCCACAAACATTTGGCCATGCAGTGAGTTTCGGATATTTCCAGCATGATCTAAACGTCCATGCCATGATAGAGTTTTACTGACATAGCCTTAACTGTTTCATTCTCAGTTTATTGTGTCCTAATGTAACACCACACGCTGAAGTGTTAACCCCAAACTGACCAACTAGCCTATCCTAGAAGAGCCCACGATGACATCTGTGTCACAGACAGGGGTCACCGACCCTGCTCCTGGAGAGCTGTCCACCTCCAGACTTTAGACTTCAGATTAAACCTTAATCCACCCCACCTGCTCCAACTAATTACTGCCTTCAGTAGTTCTTGATTGGCTGAATGGGGTGTGTTAGATTTGGCTTGGAGTTAAAACCTGCAGGAAGGTAGGGTTGAAGGAGGGTTGATGAACCCTGCTTTAGAAGATGTGGAAAGTTCTTTATAGGGATGCACCAAATATTCAGCATCCGTTAGGCCGAGTAAGTGAAAAATAATTTATATGAAACAATGTCATTCTGCCTAAAAGCCTGTTCAAAGGCCAAAAAAACAGTTTTACTGTAACGGTGTTACTGATGTGTTTATGCTACGTCATAATGGAATTTTTGAGTAGAAATAAAAATATTTTGATTTATTAATTTACTCGATTTCATCATTCATCATTGGGACGTCAATGTGCAGTGTTTCTCATAGTTTTTTCTTTGAAAGGCAAAAAAAAAAAATACGTTTATGATATTTCATTTTTGCGACGGTGAAAAAAGAAGCAAAATTCATCCCTAGTTGACGTACTGAACATGCCGGATGTGTCACAGGACAGTGTGTGAACGTGTGACCTCGTTTAGGAAAGGACTCTGTGTTTAACTAGTGATTGAGACTCATTTAAAAGTGTCTTTTTTGCTTCTAAAAGTTCTGGTCAGACACACTTAACCATCCAAACGGTTTAATGCAACGTTATCAATCAAAAACAGGTTTAATCATATGTTGATGTTGATATTTTAATGGACATTAGGGTTTGACAGGTGTTTTTTTGTCCTTCCTTTTGCCACAAACAGACTCTAAAATGATGTTATATACCACATTAAAGCAAGTGTGTTGCTGCCAGCAAGTTTCATTGACGCTCTCCGGGCTGTGATTGCTGCACAGCTAAACAGCAGAACACAGCCAATGCCAGGGCTTGTGGCTTGGCCTGGACCGCACCATAGTCTTATTATCCCTATTTACTTATTTATTTATATTTCTCCAACTCAGACAGATGGAGAGACTGAGGGCATTTCTGGGAATAAAGAGTTCAATAATTTAAAGTCAGTTCCACACTTAGCCTGCAACCCCACCGCCACGCTCACCCATTTTAATTATTGAAAACAACATCTGACAAAAAAAGAAACGCTAAGAAAACAAAACAACAACAGAAAAAAAAAAAAACAAGAAAGATGACATGTAACCTTGCTTAAAGAGCAAACACTTTGTTAGCAAATGGATGTTTTGTAGTGCCCACCATCTGGACAGAGTCCAAAAAGGTTGGACAGTTTCGTAACGTATGCAGAGCGTTGCTCCAACCTCCACTCTCACTCGCCACCACTCAACTCCTGAAACCAACCTTTGGCTTAATTAAATCCAGAGTGCATCTCTCCCCTCACTCTGCAGCATAACTGCTGCTGTCACGGGAGATTGATATATACGACAGCTTGACACACGGGACAAAAGGTTGTAAAGAGTTTTCTTGCTGAGTTGCGAATATACCCCCCAGCTGCCACAAAGAGGAACGGGTCACCCCTTCATTGCTCGGTCACTCAAAGAGTTACCAGAGTAACCAGCGGGCTCACCGACCTCCATTCAAAGCCACTAAGCTGCTGGTTAAAGGAGAGGGCTGAACCAGAAAGGACTGGCTTACAGAGGTCTAAAGTCTACACTCAGTTCTTTTGTTAAAGTATAAGGTGTTGATTAATAAAATAAACCCAAATTCAAAAAGTCAGTCAGTGACGTGCTGCTTAATTCAGTTTCATTTGAGTGTTTTTGACAATGTAAAATGATATCACATAACACGATTAGGGCAGTATATGACTAAAAATGAGGAAAAATGGCCAGAAAACGATGCAAATGCAGCGGCGATGGCATGATGACATCACTTCCTGACAACACAGCAGTGGTGTGGAAAGGAGTTTTAAAATATGTAATCAAATGTTAAGTGATGTAATTGTTATTGTGGCAGGTCTCAGTAAGATATTTAAACAAGTATACAGCATGTTGTGTTTTCAGTGGGACAAATAAATGTTGATATATTAACACTATGCTTTGTTAGCCATTTTTTCTGCCATATATATATATATATAAATATATAAAATTATCAGTAATATCACACACCTGATGTGGTTGTTTAATAACAAATGCTCAAATGCAAAACAGTCATCATTTTTATGTCCTACATTAATGACAAAGTTGAACTTTTGGAAGAATTCATCTGAACTGAAAACTGACAACAATCTACCAATAACAATAACATCCATCAGTGAAGGACTGATGAACTTTTAATTAATTTTAGGATTTCTGATCAAATTAAATGATATGGGTGACAAATTTAACATATCACTTACTTACGGAGGTCTAAAGCCTACACCCGATGTTGCTGTTTATTAATCAAGCACTGATTAATAAGTAAGCCCAAACGCAATTATATTTTTATGTCCTACATAAATGCGACAATATTGCTAATGCAAATATGAAGGCTATAAAAATAATGAAATTGAAGGGATTTGAGAAAACCAGCACATGTCAGTAACAGCGCAGAGAAATAAATCTGTCTAGAACTGAGGAGCAGATGGGCATAAAGGGTATAAGGACAGACAAGCAAATGAGGTAACATATTCCTTATGACAGTACTAAACACACACACACGCAAACAGAGTGAAGAAGCTCCTGTTCAACACTAAACCCCAGTCTTTCTTCTATATTTTACCAGCCATACGGTAGTTTATTTTTCACTTCTTTCACCATCTGTAGCAACTTTCCCCTACAGACAGCCACAGCTGTCCTGTTTCATGTCTGTGCTCTCTTTTATATTCCAAGTCCAAAACGGCTCTGCTGCACAATGGTGCCCCGTGCCGCAACACCAGGGCCACGCTTTCTCCTTGGCAGCAAAAACAGCCTTGCATAGCGACTGATTTTGGAGAAAAACAGTAAAATTGCAATCTGCCATTTTAAGAATCTGACAGATAAAATGTGTCGATACTCAGGATCCACTTGTCAGGATAAGTGAAAAATAGTTCCGCCAATTAAACCCTGTTATTGCGATGTTAATCACTTACTTTATACCATAAACCAAAAACATATTTTTAATTTCTGAACTTTCAACCTTAAACTCTGACTGAACTTGTAAGTGCAGCAGTAAAAAAAAACATATTCTATAGTATTCAAAATATGATGAAACCAATGCAAGCAGCAAGACACATATTGGAAATAGTAAAGGCTCTTACACACTGAATGGGATGATTCATCTGCATGTTTTCAGGAACATCAGAAACATATTTGAAACACTTACTTACGAAGGTTCACATATTTTGACAGTCACAGATATGTAATATTGGATCATTTTCCTCAATAAAAATGAGCAAGTGTAATATTTCTGTCTCGTTTCTTTTAAAACAATGATGTTTTGATGATGCAATTAATTTGTTTCTTTTTAATTCATTATTATTAGCAACTATAAAATATTAATAAATTAATAAGTATTTATAATATTCAGCTTGCAGCCAAAAATGTTCATTTCGGTGCATCCCAATTACATAGTTGAAACTCAAAAATATGAATAAAAGAGCTGCTGAAAGTAATTTGATACTGTGTAAGATGTTTTGTTTGTGGCTCCTCCCCCTCAAATTGTATTTATTAACTAATTTATTCAGAACTGTGTTTTGTGTACAATTTCACAGCTCTAGACTTTTACTTACTCATCAGCTCACTTTATATTATAAACAATAAACACAACATTTAACACAACAGTACACAGTGAACCAGTGAGTGCACCAGTAAACCGAAAAGCCGATTCTATACCAAACATGATTGATCAAAATGACAAAATGTTATTTGATGCCTTTTTTATCACACGGCATTGTCACAGTTTTACACGGCTGTTGTGTGAATGCTCCAGTCCATCTCCTCATGGACCCATGTAACATGAGCCTCAGATCATTGGAGAGCACAGTGCTAAATCTGAATTGCGTGCAAGGCAAACCAGTACGCATAGTGCTTCTGTGGAGCATTGTTCAACACTGTAAACACGTGTATTGATCGACAGGCTGGGGCATCATGATCAGACGAGCACTCACGCATGACAGAAAGCTCTGACATTACAGAGGAGAGATGTACAGCAAGTACGGGTGTTATAGATCAATCCATCCACACATCACGTGGAAGCCATTTAGGCTGAGCGTTCAGTGTACATAGCATATACAGGAAAAGCCAGTCAAACTGAGAAGATTTTCTGTAAGAATCCACATTTCTATTCCAAACGTTCATTATTAAGTACTTTTTTATTTCGTTTCATACACTGTCAAAGATAGAAAGTCAGTCCAACTTAAAACGATGAAGTAACTGATGAGGAACAGTGTTTCCTGAATATTCGTCAGCTAAAATGATTCAGCCAAAAATGGCAGGACATTGTACATGAGCTGAATCTCAAGACAATGTGGATCAACCAGCAAGACAACGTCCCTAAGCACACAAATCATTAAAAAAGAATAAAGTCAATGTCAACAGAAGCAGTTCATGGGAACTCCTTCAACATAACAGATTTACAGCTAAGAAAACAGCTAAAATCCCTCCAAACTGAAGTGCAGGACAAATCAGCTGTTTCTTGAAATGTTTAGTTGCAGTTGTTGCTGTAAAAGATTCACCAGATACTAAAAGAGAAAGTCCACATATTTTTGCCACTCACAGGTATGTAATATTGGATCATTTTCCAAATTACATAAATGAGCAAATGTAATATTTATGTCTTATTTGTGTGATTTGGCTCTTTTTATCTACTTTTAGGACTTTTAAACAATATATTTTAAAGGTTTTAAATAGGTTTTTTTTCTTTAAACAGAAATAATACATTTAGTCTTCTTATGCAGTGATGAAAAATGGCAAATGTTTAATTTTGTTTGGTTTTGGTAACAAATATTGATTGAGTTGAGCTTAAAAACCTTAGTAAATGAGCTGCAAATGAAACTCATTAAATATTGTGTTCAGTGCTTACGTCTGGCTCCCCCTTAAAATGTTCACTGTTTATTTCCATTTACTGGTTAGCGTGCCCCCTATTACATGAGCCTTCATATTCTCACATTTGCTCAAAACTGTGTTTTTATGTAGTATAATTTCACAGCTCACAGGGTGGCCCTACAGTCTAAGTGTAAAGAGATTGCATGTTCCAGCAATCCGTCCAATGCCACAAGCCTCTCAGTCTGGCACATCATGTGATAGAAAGCACTGTAAATAATGTTTTACTCCAAAGAAAGTAAAAAAACTAACCTTCTCACACTATTTAATCCCTTTATCAGCTGCTGTGAATAAATAATCATTTGATGCTTCAGTCGCAGCTCATTTATTAATGTTTTTAAGGCTGAACTTAATATGTATTGTTGACCAAAATGTGAGTAAAAACCTTTGACTAAAGTAAGTAGAGTGGGTCTGCACTATTTTAAACTGGCTTAGGTTTACATATTGTACCAGTATAGAAAATAATGAATAACATATAATAAGTCTTATGATGAGCTACTGAATAATAAAACATGTATTACACATTTGTAATATGTAATAAGACACTCTCCAATGCAAAATGCAAAATAAGGTCTCATTCACTGAATGTGTTTTGTATGTGCATGTGCGTTTGCAACAAAAGAAAAGAAATGAGCTTCATGGTAATTAGGAGACTTGAAAAGTGTTTTTTCTGCTCTGGGCCCGAGCAGCACATGAGCTGTCTACCCACCATTCAAATGAAGTCCTCATCAAGTCCTAATACAATCAAAGTTCTTCACAATAAAGGCCCAGTAATGCCTCGCTCGCTACCGGCAGGGCCTTAAGACAATGGGACTCTTGTTGAATGGCATGCACGCACAAAGGCTCCATTCTCAGAAGTTAGCCAAAGCTGCTGCTCTGAAATGGAAGAGATGTCTGGTGTCGCTGCAAGACTAGAACAGTCTGAGCTGTTGGAGGACTCGTTTGCAACCAGGATGACTGGTTTAAGTAAAAGTAGATCTATCAGATATCTGGGAGACCGCAGACGAATCTGTCCAGGAATGAAGACCAAAACTGGTCTTCAAAAATGCATTACTGTTCTGAACAAACTCTAATAAAACCCATTTAAATGTGAAAAAAAACACAGTTCTATTTCTTAAATAGGTAAAAACGAAATTCTTGCACAGCACTGAAATGTCTTGTTTGTGTAAAACAGGTGGTGAATCTCACTCCCAACAGCTTATTTCAGTTTTTTAATTAATATGAATGGATTTTAAAGGATTTTGGGACCAAATCCTTATTCTTTAGCAGCTGGTTTACCATTTAACGAGTCTATATTCTGTTGATTTTACGTTCTCTTGCGACCTTTGTAAAATGAATAATCATGTGTTCTACATGCACAGTGAAGTTACCTACTTAAAGTCCCACACTACACTCTAAGACCTATTCTCCCATAACCACAGTTGGTTTACTTACGGTACAAAAGTGTGTAATAAACTCTGCTGCCCACTGATAAGTTCTGGGATTGTTAATGCATTGTTTACATTCTCCTGCAAAGTTCTCATTTCAGAGATAGCAGGCTTTCATACGAGGTTAAGTGAGGAACTTATAAATAGCAGTGCATGCTGTTACCCCAGCTCCTCTGGTCTCCCATTGCGGGCCTATTTCTCTCTCAGTGTCCGTGTGCTGAGACGACTGAGGAGTTAATACACAACTAATTAGCGAAAGTTGACTGGTGCCAACCCCCCACCCCTTCCTATGCACCACTGCACAGGAGGACAGCACTGAGGCCCAGAGCACAGGTGCATGCCTCTCCTCTCACCCTCCACAGCACAGAACACCCACTCATCAGTCCCCATACACACACATAACACTCAGCTGGACCCTCCATTCATGGGATAAATAAGCAAGGAATTGTAACTAATGTTTTCAAACTTGAAAACAGGAAGAGAGACAGTAAATAAGAAAGAGAAGAGAAATAAAGGCTCTTATTTAGTGACAATAAAAAACAGGAAGAACATGTAGTACTGGATTTACTGATGGTCAGATTAGACTTTGGCTTAGTAAAGGACAGTTATACATATTGTATATCCAAAATAGTGACTTTACTGGAGATGGTAAATGCATTCTTATGTTTCAATGGAAGTCAATGTATAAAAATGCATGTGACTCCAAAATGGCAACTTTACAGGAAAAGGCAAAAATGCTCTTAACTTTGAATAGAAGTTAATGTAAACTGAGAGCGATTAACAGAACTTTTAGAGCATTTCTATTGGTCAATTCATCCAGAATGATTTACTCAGTGTACAGAGCAGTTTCAAGGTTCAAACCATGGAGAAAACTAAACTGGACAAACATGGGCATTTCATGGTTGTTATTGGACAGCAGCAATTTATGATAATTATACTATAATATATAGTTACATACAAATGAATGAATCAGCAATAGCATTAAAACCACTGCCAGGTGAAGTGAATAATACAATGTATTTGAAGTTGAGGCGCTGAAGCAAGAAAAATGGACAAGCGTGAGAATCTGAGACACTCTGACAAGAACTAAACAGTGATGTTCTAGTCGACTGGGTCAGAACATCTCCAAAACATCAGGCAGGTCTTGCGGAGTGTTCCCAGTATGCAGTGGCCAGTATCTACCAAAAGTGCTTCAAGGAAGGACCACCTTGAGTCATGGGCACCTAAGGCTCATAGATGTTCATGAAGGTCCCAAAGGATCGGCTGCTAAAGTCCTGTTGGACCACAGGACACACAGAGTTCTTGTGGAGTTTACATCTCACACATGAGTTATGAGGTGCCTGTGTGATTTTAGACAGTGTTTTTAATGTTCTGGCTATGAAAACACACGTGTGTGTGATGACAAAATGATTTTAAATGATACAAAAAGGAAAAGCCTCGGTGCTGTTTTGCGTTCTGAGACTAGAGAAGAGAATATGGTCCGACTCTGATCTGCAGAGAGAGATTGGCTCTGACAATAGACATTAAACAGATTACATGAATTTGCCATGCAATCAGGTTTATGAGAAATTCACCCACTAAACGCAAGCATTGCTCAATGGAACGTCCAATGTTTCCCCACCCAAGAACCTTATCAGCTTTGTTTAATCCAATCAAATTGCAAAAAAAAAAAAAAAAAAAAAAAAAAAAACGGATCAAAAGCAGGTCACATGCAATGATATTAAAAGTGACGGCATTGTATGCAAGCATTTGATCTAAGACCAGTCCTTTAGCGCTGGGTCTGGGCCAGGCTGGTGTCTCTGAACTGCAGGGTGAGCGGCACACTTTCTGCACAGCAACTTACTGTGAGCTCACCTCAGAAGCATGACAATTTATTTTTATGAATGGGCACCAACCTCATTTAAATGAATGGTAATGTGTGTGTGTGTGTGTGTGTGTGTGTGTGTGTGTGTGTGTGTGTGTGTGTGTGTGTGGGTAAAGGAGCATAATGGCATGGCCGTTGTTGCAGTAGCAGTGCTGGTTGGTGGCGTTTAGGGAGGAGAGAAAGAGAGACTGAACTGGGAGTGGAGTAGAGTGTGGGTGGGGGGTCCCTACCCACAATGTGTACAGCAGTAACCACAACAAAGGCTGTGGTTCATCCCACAATAGCCTTAAATAGATCCAAATTATTGTTATTCCTCTGCCTGTGGAAAGAAAGGGAAACACAAAACGGCTGCAACTCAATACATGCCAAAAAGGCCACCAGAAGACACTGGTGGATCCTGCTACGTTCGGAGAACGACACAATAGATGACGTGGCTGCACTGTAAAACCTGCACAAAAACTGCACTTTTAATGAACTGTTACAAGTTAACAGAACTTATATACTACAGCTGGATCACTGGATCACTAAAATAACTCAAAATGAACAGAAGAGGCTCACACTCGCTTATTTTACATAAGATTTTTGCAATAAGGTCCATTTTCATACTGGGTGTGATTTCCCCTCCTCGCTCACAATCATTGTGTAGTCATTTCCAGCATGGTTACCTTGCCTATGTACACTTATCGTTTTTTTCATTACTTGCCTGCCCTCAGTGTTGAAGGTTGTACGAGCAAGTTACCACTTTTGCCTGCCGCTGATGGAGGTTGTCTGTAGGTGCTACATGGACCACTAATGCAGAGTTGATGCCATTATCATTTGTGAAGCCGCTGGAATTTATTATGTTTATGTTTCTTTTCTTATTAAACTAGGTTTACATGATTTACTTACATACAAAATACAACATACAAAACACAAATACAATACAACAAATGCATTTTGTGTAGGGTGTTTAAGCTGAAAAGACTTAAGGCAACATGCATTTGAATGTTTCGGGGTTTTTGAGGTAGTTAAACTCGGGTTTAAGTAAACTGTACTCAACAAACACTGGTTACTACAACTTTAAACATACAACTTTAAACATACAACTTTAAACATACAACTTTAAACATACAACTTTACATTTCCAAGCTGTATTTTTTTAAGGCGATCTGTTTGCATGCTTTTATAAGTGAGGTTAACTAATTGAATTTTACAGTGGAAGAGTTGTGCAGTGCTCACACCCTATTGTTTTCCCCTTATTTTGATGTCAGAGTGGGTGATACAATGGTATGTTATTGTTACAGTGATAAACTGACATACGTTGAAAATTCAGATATTAGTTATATATATAAAGTTACATTTCTACATCCAACTGCATCGTGTGGCCGAGGCTCACGGTGAGAACTAAAACTTTTTGTTCTGACAGAATCTGAACTCGGTGCGCCTTGAGGAATGCGTCATCAAACTTAACTAGTTTAGAAAGACACACACTGCAAATCTGTTTAAGAGCTCAGAGGAGAAGTGGGTCAGACGTCTTTGCAGTCATTCAACACGCAAACAGTCCATCTCAACTGGCCCTCAGGTCAGATAAGGTAAGAGCAATATAAATATCTATCAGCCTCCCTCGAAATGTACACATACAGACTGGGACACTTTATCTTTCTGAGCCAGCAGTATCCTTCCATTGTATTGTCCCGGGTGAAAACAGACCTGAATCAAATGAAAATAAGGTTCGATAAACAAATCAGAGTGTGTCCCTCACTGATGACCGAGATGTTTCCAGAAGGTTGGGGCATAAGGAACCTTTTGCTTTTATTATGTTAGCAGGGACGTCTTCTTTACTGTGTAATTCTTTCTGTTATGGACAACAACTTAGCAACTATTAAACAACACATCAGTGTATTAAACCTTCTGATAGTCCATGCAGATGTAGTCCTTCACATACAAGAGGACACGAAGCAGTTCAGACTTGAACTTGACCTACAGGTCAATCAAACAATGAGAAGCACAACTGCACTGGCGCTGTTTTTAGGTCTTACGTTTCAACAAGCAGAGGAGTGAATGCATTTCTGCCTGTTTATCACTTTAATCACTATTTCCAAGCTGTGAACTAAGCACCTGATCTCAGACCAACCCAGCCAACCCAATAAACGCAGTGCAACTGTTAATAGAAGAGTTATAACTGTCGAAATCTAGAGCCCTATAAAATTCAGAATTTGTTTCCCCAAATTCCGTTTCATTTTTTGTCATTTTCATTTTTTTTATTAACTCTTTTTTCTTGGGAAATGTTAAGCGTTTAACTTTAAAGCAACATGCGTCACTAAAATGCATTATCGTGAAACTCATCAGGCCCTACAAATTACAGCAGTCTCGTCTTCTTCAGTAAAACAAACTCTTAAAATGGAAACAGGGACTGGTTGAAACTCTAACCTACACTCCGTGGCAATATTCATGGCCCCCTTTTAAAAAGGTTTAAAACCAGCCTGCACTCCATCCCAGCACCCAAACAAAACCACCTGTTTTAACTAGAGGTCAAAGATCAAACCAGAACCAAAGCACCACCCTCTGCTTGACTGGCTGCTAATGAGAGTGGCTGTTTATCTAAGAGGTCAAATGCCTTGAAGATAGGGTCACAACCCTAACATCTTAAGCCACGACCTTTCCCACGTGTGGAGTGCTCCTGTGAGCCAGACACCCGCCGGCCGTAAATCAGGCCAGGCTTGGCAGCCGGCTCCCCCACTGCAGACCAGACCCCAGCAGGGTGAGGATGTTGGGGTTCTTATTGCATTCTGCAACACGCTGCAGCAGGAGCATTCCATCAACCATGCACACCACTCACTTCAGAAGCCAAGTCCATTGAGTGCTTTGAGTGCTACGCAGAACAATTTTCACAAAATTGTTCTCAAAAACAGGCAAAGAACCATTTTATCAGATCCAGTTGTCTTTCCCACAAAACCCTGAAGGATGTTGCTTTTGAACTTTGAACCACAATCTATGCAATATACCAGCACATGCCACGACGAACTCCTTTTCCATCCCAAAGAACTGTGTTTTTAAAGAATTAGGCCTTCGAATCACTTATCACAGCAATTACAGGCCCTTAAACCCTCCACTTTGGCCATCTGAGCATGAGGTCAGCCTCCCTTCAGATGCCTTTTAATCACAGAAGCTTCAGCATTGCTCCACTGCTTTAAATAAGACAGAGGAGGAAACCTGATCGGTCTGTATGCGGCCAGGGATGGGGAGGGGGTGAGAGAGCGAGAGCAAGAGAGAGAGAGCGAGAGCAAGAGACATGGAGAAAAAAAAAAAAGAGAGCAGACCATTAAAACTCGCCAAGCTCCACACTCTACACCGCTCTTATTCATGGTCACATCCTCCGCAAAATATCAGAACTTCAGCAATTAGGATGTTAGCAGGAGCAGAAGCCTTCTGAATGGGCTTTCAGGACATCAAAACTGAGGATTCGGCTTGCCTGTAAAGCATCGAGCTTTAGCCGCAGTGTGTGGCACCTCGCACCAATTCCAACACAAAGGGCCCTCAAAGGCTCTGAGCTTTTGTGCTCCAACAAAGTCAAAGTGATTCGCATGCTCCCCCTTTCCCAACCTGCTACAACCAAAGCGCAGCCTGCGTGCAGCCACGTTTGTGGGGGGAAAAAAAAGGCCCAGGTCCTACAGGGCCGTGTTTACAGCTTTATTTCATCTGCTTTGACTGAGAGTTAAGCGAATTTTTTACACTTTCGTCAATACCCCATCAAAGCTGAGCTGGGCCCGTGCAGAAGCGGTGGGCTTGGAAGTGGAGGGGAGAGGGGGGCAGATGAGTTTCCTTCCTCGCACCAATAAAATGGGCATATGCTGCCAACTCACTTAGGCTTTAGAGCAACAATTTGCGAGCAGGAGGAAATGAAAGTAATTAAGGTGCTCAGTTTGCCTGGTGAAACAAAGCGCTTTCCTTGCCTTCCAAGTGAAAGCCTGTGTTTGTGTGGCTGTCAGTACAAGACAGATCCCCTGCTGCCTCGTGCCAATTAACAGTCTCTCCATCAGATATCTGCACTGGCTTTCTCTGTTCGGAAGCTTCGTGCATAGAGCGAAGCCAAATGACAGGAGTCAGCTTGGCTGGAATTAGTCCATATTTGGTGCTAAAAATGTTAAACATTCTGAATTGCGTGAAATTCACAAGTCGTCCCCTTAGAACTATAAGGTTCTATCTGACATTTTTATCAAAACTGATTATTCTACAACAGCTTAACCTTATGTGAGGTGTTTTCTGTCACTCTTTATCTGGACCAAATTAAGCTTCTATCTCCATATATGTCAATGTCACTACAAAGAATGTAAGGCTTAATATCTCAAAATTGCTCATAATGCATTTAGAACCTTATATTTCCAAGCAGATGAGAGGACCGTTCTTAGGATTATGAATAGAAATTTACATTATTATTTAAATTATTTGTTCAATGTTAATGAGTAAATACAGAGCTATAAACAGTGCACTACATTTCACAGTTCTAAAGCTCCATTGGCCTGTGCAGGCCAAAGCCAAACAACAGGAGCCAATATATGGTGCAAACAATGAATTTAGGATAAATACTGCTGATATGGACACAGAAATATGCACTGATTTCTAATTGAATTTATCATTAAGGTAGTAATAAGCAATTATAGAATCATTAAACAGTGTAACTAAAGTGGGACAATATTTTCGTACAGTAATATCTATGAAAATGTTGTGGACACTGTACTACGTAGGACATTTTGTGCACAAAATAAACTAAAATGGTCCGCTTTGAGTGTCAGCACTCTTTAAAACCTGGAGGCAGATGTCTGACAGCACTTTGACAGCACAAAGTGAGAGATGTGTACGGAGGTGAAGCCAACAGAAATAATGGACATACTCTTCAGTCCTGTGCCAGTGTTGATCGAATCAAGGCTGCTCACAGTGGACAGAGTGGACTGAATGGGACGTGTGTGAAAGGGTTGTCATATTTCTCCCACAACACTACTACTACTACTACTACAACTGTTAGTACTACTGCTATTACTACTATTACTATTACTACTGCTGCTTTCTTGAACTTGGATAGGACTCTGGACTGTATATGAGCCTATACATGAGTGACATGACATGGTAGGCATCCACAGAACAGATTAAAAATACTACAAATATCCTAAACTGGTGCTTTCCTTAGATGATGCAAATGATTTTCCTTGAGAGTCAAGGATAGCCATTTAGGAACCATTTAGGACAAAATGAGTAAACTCCTTAATCCTATAGATTATAAATGGACTACGCTCTACTATATATATATAGTGTCAGCGATAAACATTGACAATAACATGCCAAAGTCAATAAAAAGAGGGACTTACCTGCATGTACAAAGTAGGCCAAGTACAGGTCAAGCTCCTTTACTGAAACTCCTATGTGATGTGGCTGCACGCACAACCCTGGGTTCGAGCACTGCGGAGATTTAACCAGCCTTTCGCCGTCAGTACTTTCAAGCGGAATACCTTTGAATAAAATCACCATGACCAGGTCCAAGCGCCACACTTTGTCTGCCTGGCGCAAGCAGTCGATCCTCCTCATCTTGCCCTTCTGGTCGGGGTTGGAGAGCACGCAGCACGGAGGTTTCTTCCCCGTCACAGTGAGCACGAAGTCCTCACGGAACTCGGGCCGGATGTCCTTGCGGAGCTTGGCCAGCAGCCGCGATGCCCACTTCTGCTTGACCTCGGCCTTCTCGGCCAGCAGCTCGTCCTTCACCGCACGCTCCTCTTCTTTGGACATGCGTTTCTCGTGCTTTTTGAAGTACTTTCTCTTGCGGGCCTGCAGGTTGAACCAGGTGTAGGCGAATGCTCGCACGTGGGGCAGCAGCGCTTCGATGAAAGGATGGAATTCATCCTGCAGGAGAGAGTGGAAAAAAGGGGGAGAAGAAATCAGGCAAGGGAAGAGACGGAGCAGTGGAACCTCAAAAAATCGCAAAACTCGCACAGCATGTCGGCGCCAAAATGCCTGCTTTACTGGAGGAGAAAACTTTCTTAACTTTCAGTGGAAGCGAATGGAAAAAGACTTTATTGCAAGTCATTTTGGAGAATTTCTATTGGTCCATTCATCATGAAATTTTGACACAATGTAAAGATCAACTGCTAGATTTACAGTATTTCAAAAAGTCAAAAATGGGGTGAGAAACAACATTTTTGTGTAACAGGATTTATATATTGCTGCATGAATATATATGTTATATAAACTGTTAGAACCTTCAAATAAAAAAATGTAAATATGTCTGTTTATAGATTTATAGAACAATCAAATATTAAATAATATTATAATAATAAATCCACAAAACTACTGACAAATAGCACGTTTCCATTTATGGATTTCCACATGAATGTCTCCTTGTCAAAATTCCATGGGCTTCACAAGCAGGGAAGCCCTCGAAAAGAAGGAGTGGGCCTGTGAGCCGAGGGCTGAAACAGAATGTGTGTGTGATGTGAGTGTGTATGTGTATATGAGTGTGTATGTGTATATGAGTGTGTATGTGTGACTCTCTGGCAAGAATGTGGGTCTGTAGGGGTCTGCCAGGACTGAGAAATAGAAACAACGGAGCAGGGAAATCGGACCGGCTATTTTTATCTGCATACATTTACATACACACACACACACACACACACACACACACACACTGTTCCGAAAACAGCATTGGTAACATTTTGCGATATCAAAGTGAGGCACAGTGTATTTGGGTTAGGATTGTGTGTGCCCAGAGAAGTGAGAAGGTAGCGGATGCGAATGGATTCAGGCTACACCTGCCACGATTACACAACCTGGCAGAAAATCAATCAAAGAGCAAAAAACACCACCGATGTTTCTGTTCTGTCTTTCTTTCTTTCTTTTTTCTCGTCACATCACAGTCAAATTATCCCTTCTTACTATACATAATATATATATATATATATATATATATATATATATATATATATATATATGTGTGTGTGTGTGTGTGTGTGTAACTGTAAAAATATATTTTGTTCTTATGATTGTTTTATGTTTTATTTATGTGTCATTGATCTATACAAAGATCTGAAAAGTTGCTAATGACATGGAATTATTACAAAATTGTTGTGTTTTTATAAGAAACAAACTGTTGCTAAAAACAGTTCACTGTTAAATCCACCAACCAGTATTTTAGCTTGAACTGAAAGAGCTCTGGGAGGTATAGAACCACTTGTTCTGATATTTAAGCTCCTTTTTGAGTGCCTACGCTGCACAACTGACTGAAAAAATGTTTCTACAGTCAGTGTCTCTATGGGCTCGCTTCACTCTGATAAAAGCTTTATACCTCAAAACTACATCATCCTAATAAGTAAGTAAATAACAAATAAGTGAGCTTAATATTAAACAATTTAGGATTTCACAGCAAGAGAACTGCAGGGATTATGCAAAATACAAAGAATAATGGCAAACTGCCAATCAGTAAAATAAGGTTTCCACAAAACAGCCAAGCCCCAAAACCAGCACCGTGAGCACAAAGGGCTCGCCAGCAAGAGAGCAAAGTGCACCTTTAATGTCATATGTGTAAATTCTATGTTAATGTGAATATTGGCAGTGTGTGGAAACAGATGAATAGACCACAGTACTGCTCTACATGTTTTAATCAAAGGCCTGATTACTAAAGTGGACGTAAACATGAAAAGCTTTCCGTGAACTACTGAAGACTATTATAATACTGTGGCACAAATCAGGGCAAAATTATGAGATTTAACGTGGTACTTGTTTTTATTTATTTATTGTATTCTATTATTTTTATTATAAGGTAGAATAACCAATAATAAATAATAACAAGCATATATTTTCATTTCATAAATTTCAGTGAACATGAGTGATATGTATATATATATATATATATATATATATATATATATATATATAGTATTATCAACTACTCCATTATATACATTATTTATATGTATTTAAATGATTATATTCATATTGATATGAGATTATCAGAGGGTTAGATCGGAATGATTCACGTCTGGATAGATTTATGTCAGTTTATTCTGCATGGTGTGTGTATATATGTGTATGTGTAAGAGT
>CM067514.1:26372268-26379768 GCA_034509495.1 Acestrorhynchus altus
GGAGTTAAAGGAGCTCAGAAGTAAGAGGAGTTACAGGAGAAAGGAGTTCTAGATGTTTCAGGAGTAAGAGGAGTTGCAGGAGAAAGGAGTTCAAAACGTTACATGAGTTAGAGGAGTTACAGGAGTTAAAGCAGTAAGAGGAGTTAAAGCAGTAAAATGAGTTACAGGAGTAAGATGAGTTACAAGATAAGAGGAGCTACAGGAATAAGTGGAATTATAGGAGAAAGAGGAGTTCTAGATGTTACATGAGTTAGATGAGTGACAGGAGAAAGAGGAGTTATAAACGTTACAGGAGTTAGATGAGTTACAGTAAGAGGAGTTACAGGAAAAAGATGAGTTTTAGACGTTACACGAGTTACAGAAGTAAGAGGAGTTAAAGGAGTAAGAGGAGTTAACAAAGTTACAGGAGTAAGAGGAGTTACAGGAGTAAGAGGAGTTAACAAAGTTACAGGAGTAAGAGGAGTTACTGGAGTAAGAGGAGTTACAGGAGTAAGAGGAGTTAACAAAGTTACAGGAGTAAGAGGAGTTACAGGAGTAAGTGGAGTTACAGGAATCAGAGGAGTAAATGGAGTTACAGGAATCAGAGGAGTTACAGGAGTAAATGGAGTTACAGGAATCAGAGGAGTTACAGGAGTAAGTGGAGTTACTGGAGTAAGAGGAGTTACAGGAGTAAGAGGAGTTACAGGAGTAAGTGGAGTTGCAGGAGTAAGTGGAGTTACAGGAATCAGAGGAGTTACTGGAGTAAGTGGAGTTACAGGAGTTGTTGTGTACACTACAGCTGCACCTCATCTGCTCTACACTCTTCTAGCTGAGCAGGAGACGCAGCTCTGTTCACTGCTTGTCACAGAAACAGCTCCAGTGTCGTGCTTATATATTCAGGTGTTTGGCCATCTGCCTCGAGTTCTCCATGACCAGCAGTCCATAGGGCGCCCTCTAGCAACTGGACACAGCACTACAGCACCCAGCTGTCTTGTCGGTCATTACTGCACACAGAAACTCACAGTTTAACAGCGAGGAAAGCAAGTGGATTAAAAAATGAAATCCAATAAATGAATAAACAGAAAAAGCTTGCTGGTTTTGATGAAGTTGGACACAAAAATTCAGATTATGATGACGGTGAATGGTTATAAAACAACAACATCAACAACAACAACAACAATAATAATAATAATAATAAGTATTATTATTATTATTATTATTATTGTTATTATTATTGTTGTAGTTGTTGTTGTGGTTATTATGCTGTTATATTAATATTCATGTACTATTATTCATTATTATTCCATTCACTATGGTAGGATTAAATATCAATACACATGTGTGTATATAGCTCAGTTAAATATACATGGCATATAGTGTATTGTGTACATCTATTATTTCCATCTATCATTATGTGTGATATATGAAATATAATAAACAGTATTTTATGTACTGTGCAATCTGCTACTGCATATATTATGTATTTTATATATATATATTTATATTCAGTTTACTGCTTACCATAATTCCAAGTAAGATTATTGGAATTACTGTGTTTACATGTCAAAAACTGGAGGTGATCTAAAACTTTTGACAGACTGTGTATATAGTGTAAAACCCTCATTCCTTTTAAAACTGATAATAATATACTGACATTATTTCATATTAATATGTTGTACATCATGCATACAGTAGTACATAACATAATGAATAATTATAGACGAATATATTTACATTTATGTTGTCTTTGATAAAGTTTGGTACCAGTTTGAGAAACGTGTAATCAGGAGAGCAGCACAACCACTAAGTAACAGCATAGCAACCTCCTGAAAAAACACTGCAACCACCTACCAACCACCAAAGAGCAATCACCAAGCAATACCATAATAACATTATAGTGATCACGTGAGATACCACAGCAACCACTTAAAACCTTACAACAACTAACAAACTCTATAGCTTATATACTTAGACACCACCCAGCAACACCACAGTGATCATCTGAGATACCATAGCAACCACTTACCAACATAACAGAATCAACTCACAACTTCACAACAACCTGTGTAATCAGTGTACACAGGATACATTGTCACAACACCATAGCAACCACCTGGCAACACCAAAATGATCGCTTGGCATACCATAGCAATCACTTAGAAACACCATAACAGCCATCTTTCAACCTCACAGCAACCAGTGAATGAAAAACGCTTCGCCCTTGTCACCACATAGCAACAACCTGGATACCACAGCAACCACCAAGCACTACTAGGTTTTGTCAATGTAGGAACAGCCCAGCCACTCCTGGGAAGTAGAAACCACTTCAGCTGTGCAACGGTTTTCTTCCAGAAACATAGTTTTCCATTTTCTCACTATTTATTTTAATGCTATCTAGTGTTTATCAAACTGCCGTGATAAATAACTGTAAACAATCTCAGCAGCTCAGTGCGCTGTCCTCGCAACAGGCCTGTATAATATCTGATATGACCAAACATGGCTCAGTGTTTTACTGTAGTCCAGACAGAGCGCAGAACAGGACTCATTAAGTGAGATCTGTTAGCTCTTTTTAATAGTCTGATCTCGGCGAACACATCTCCATATGTAAAACACATTGCTCTCAAATGGGATTCTGCAAAGACATTACACAGAAAAGTCAATTGTAATTATAAACCTGATATATGCAAATAAGGTATCAATCGATACAATACAATCTATAGCCCCAATTCCAAAGTGCATTATGTATATTTCAGCGTATCTCCGTGTTTAATACTAATGGTGTGGGGGGGGGTCTCCGCTGAGCAGGCCTACTTCAGCCAAAATCAGATTAGCATTTCGCTCGTCTCCGTCACAGACACTGCAACCTGTGCCAGCTGAACTGCTGGCCTGTTGTTGTCGTGTGTTTTATTTTTCTTTTAGTAATGGAGGATTCGTCTGTTTCAGCACTGGAGGACTGAACAGCACCAGAAGTTGGGGGTGTCATGGTAAATGCATAAGAAGATAAAAATAATATACTATAGCATCCACCTAGCACTACCATGACAACGGCCTAGAAACCACTTAGCGATACTATAGCAACGACCCAAAATACCATACAATTTCTCAACACTATAGCAACCACCCAGCATTCACCAACACCATAAGAAACATCTAAGGCACCATAGAAACCATGTAACCATATCATAGTAACTATCCAGCAACCACCTAGTAACACCATAGCACCAACCTTGAATATCATACAAAACCACCTGAAATACCAAACCCAACACCAACTAACTTTAACCACAGCAATAATTTAGCCACACCACGAGAGCCATCTGACATGACAAAGTACATATATGTGCTGTATATATAAGTGCACATTTGGCAGAAATGATTTCACAACAAATAAATAAGGATTATTGCTTATTTACATTAAAAAAAATCATTTTAAAAACATATTTAATGAGATTTGGCTGACAAATCTGATGCTTCAAAACACATTTAATAGTGTGTGTGTGTGTGTGTGTGTGTGTGTGTGTGTGTGTGTGTGTGTGTGTGTGTGTGTGTGTGTGTGTGTGTGTCATCCTGGTGGGCATCTTTCTGCCAAGTTCTGCAAAAAGACATTAAAAGCCGAGACGACTGTGCCAAAGGCTTCTGGAGGCAAGGAGGCAGAGAGAGTGGAGCACACGGCTGCAGAGTGGGTTCTGGGAGGAGAGGCGACACACTGCCCCTCATAATAAAACACTTATTTACAGCCCTTTTCTTTATGGGATGCTTTCTTTTGGCGTGAGCTGCTCGGGATCAGAACAGAAGCCGACTCGGAGGGGGATGTTCACCCAGGTGGAGTTTTCTCCATCTTCAGGGGGATGAAGGTAAGTGCAGGGTGGCGAGTGTGTAATGGCTCAGTGTAAGTGATGTGGCAGTCAAACATGTCCTTTAGTGGTGATGGAATAACCAGAGAGACAAAGGGACATTTGTAGACACAAGAAAATACATGGAAGTTTATGTTTGTCTTTTAGATACTATAGATACAGTCTGTGGGCACCTCGGGTAAACAAGTGAACAAATTCTCTACAGGAATCAAACTTAATTTTAGTTTATTTTTCTAAATTAAACATATACATTTTTTTGGAATAATTTAATATTGATATCAGTTAATATTAAAATAAACAGATTCTGCTTTAGATTAAACAGAAGAGACACCTAGAAAGAATATGATCAGGGTGCCCAAACATTTACATAAGATATATCTCTCTCTCTCTCTCTCTATCACACACACACACACACACACACACACACACACACACACACACACACACACACTATTATTAGTGTTTTTTATTTCACATTAATATATTCATAAAATATTCATATATATATATATATATACAAATGTATTATTATTATTATTATTATTATTATTATTATTATTATTATTATTATTATTCTTATTATTATTATTATTATTATTATTATTATTGTGGCTGTTGTGCTGTTGTTATTATTATTATGAAATCTGTCCACATAAAAAGACAAACTGTCTCTCCAGTAAAACAGATATTAACTGCTCCTGATTCTTCATTCATTCATTAATTTGGTCCTGCGCCCTGTTAGTGCTTCATCAAAAGCAGGCCAAGACTCCACCTTCAGGCCATCTTCTGGAAATACAATGAAAGCTATCTGCTTCGCTCCACACAGTCACTAGTAACACACAGGGCTGAATGGTGGCAGAAATAATGTCGACATATTTGACACATTATAATAGAAATTTATTTATAATATTGTGTTGTTTATATTATTTATACAATATAATTTATATATAAATAAATTGTTATATTACATGACATTACATTATAATACATTTAATACAATGTTTTATATTGAAATATATTATATTGTAAAATATATTAGACTACATTAAATCCTTAATCTGTACAATAGTCAAACAGATCATATATAATATAATTATGACTGTCCAACTCTAATGGTAACAAAATACAAAATATTCAGCAAAATGAATTTAAAAATGGAAAATACCCTCATTCAGTTTATATCTCAGGTACAGGATGGATGAACATGTGCTCGTGGTCTGTTCTGATGTACTAAACTCTGAATTTCTGGATTTCTGCTGTTTCATTTTTATATCTGTGCCAAAATGTGTAATAAATGTAATAAAGTGTGATAAATGTAATGAAAAATAAAATGAAAATGAGCAATCAGTCTCATAATACTACAGACTTGAAAGATGAACAGATTTTGTATGAATTATTCATGTATTAATTTCTTGAAAACAACTGAACTCATTTTATTTTTTATTTTAATTATTTTTAAGTTTTTATTTTTATTATTTAAAATGAGTCATTTATTAATTTGTACTTCACTCAGAGATGGTGTGTGCCTTCATGATGGGTCTTCTACTGCTGTTCTACTTCATTTTTCATTTTATTTATTTCAGAAAAGCAGATTTGATACATCTATAGATGAACATGCTCTCCTGCTCTGTTTCGATTCAGGCTGTTCCTCGTTCATTTAGGGGAAAATGTCTTGTGTTTGTATTTGAGTCTTTGTATTTAGTATTTCTGTCATATCTCAACCTGAGCTTTTCTGAAGTTCACTGACTCTACTCAGCAGAGCTGTTGTACATTTTCAGTCATTTAAATCACTCTGAGCTGCTCTTGCTGTCCTTTGTGGAAGATTCATTTTTATGATGCAGATTAATTTCTAAAGTTAAAAGCTAAATTAAATATTTCAGAGCTCGAAGCTTCAGCTGCTGGGATTCGTGATTGAATCAGAGAGTGACAACCATTCTGCCCCTGGTCTTCATATGTTTCCCAACAAACCACAAGAGGGTGGTCTTTCAATACAGAAACCCCACCGACAACCTCATCAGCTCAGTGCAGAAGTTTGAGCACCTTGTCCAGATGGCACATTTTGTGTTTTTTTTAAAACAGAGACGTAGACAAAATGCATCCTTTGTAGATGATCAAATCTAAAACAATATTTTCAGCTAATCGTAATAATCGTCTTTCATTAAATAAAAATATTATACTTCCCTTTCTCAGAAATCACAGCTTGAGCACTTCTTGGAGCTAAAATGCCCAGTTTTTGCCCACATAGTCTCTAATTCAGAGACACTCTTGGTGATCTTGCTGCACAGCTTCTTTACAGTCTAACCACAGCTATTCTTTAGTTCCCTTTTTTACGTCAGGGACTGTGAAGATCAATCCAAAAGCTTCATGAGTTTCAAGATATATTAAATATCCAAATGTTTGTGGACACCCCATCTCATGAATGCATTCAGCTCCCCGCAGCATCCATGGCTGACAAAGATGTGCAAATGCACACACACAGCTTATATAGTCCCTGTAGAGACACTACAAATAGGACTCTCAGGAGCAGATACAACCTGTCTAATACCAGACTTGGAATAGAGTGACACGAAGCCGCCCACTATTAAGCTGTGGAGCAGCGGAACTCTATTCTTTGAAATGACAAGGCTCCATTTATTCCTTTGGGAGAGATGAGTGAGCTGTGGAGTGGTGATCATCTCCACCTACCTAAAATCTGACCCCTTGCCACTAAATGCCGTCTCGGAAGTGTTCCAAAATCTAGTAGAAAGTCTTCTGTGGGCAGTAGACACAGTTACTCCAACGAAAGCTGGACCCTTTTTAATGCCCTTGATTTCAGAAGAGAAAGTAATGAGCAGGTGTCCCTATACTTTTGTCCATATAGCGTACATGATTTGCTATTTGGAATGAATTTTCTTCAACCCCTTCCATATTGGCAAGGCTACTGTAAAATGATACATCCACCCGAGCTTTACAGCTGGCAGTGTTCTTCTCATGAAATGCACCTCCTTTTCCCTCCAAACCTACCTTGCTGATTGTGATCAACATAGACTGTTTGACTGCACTTGCTTCTGTGCAGAAAATGCTGCAGTTTACCTCCTTGTGACTCTTCCATGCACATTAGACTCTTCCCCGAGCATCGATTTCTTTTTGTTTTCAGATCTTTGGACAGTTGCTTTGAAGAACCCATGATTGATTGACGTTTGAAGAATTACATAATCACATTATCACAAGGCTCGTGGAATCACATCATTTGAAAAGCTGCTCACGTGCTGCTCTGATTCGCTGATCAGCCCTCGCTATGTTCAGCATAACAATCTTTTTTTTTATCTTGTGTTTATTTATTATCACTTCATGAAATACAGTAATAGTAAAGCACGTGCTGAACATACTGTGTTTATATTTGATCAGCTAGAGAGGCTGAGTGGACAAAAATATTGGGACACCTTATTCATTGCTTCTTCTGAAATCATGGGTATAATAAAGAGTTTATCCTACTTTTATTGGAGTAACTGTCTCTACTGTCCAGGAAAGGCTTTCTTGTAGACTTTAAAGCATTACTATGAGGATCTGATTGAATAATGAGGTCAGGATATTGGACGATCACTACCTCCACCTCACCCTCATCCCCTCAACGTATCCCAACTCAATGCTGGGAGGCTTTATATCTATCTAGCCCGCAACTGGCATT
>CM067514.1:26384768-26574768 GCA_034509495.1 Acestrorhynchus altus
GAGTGAAGTGTAGAAGTGCACTGGTTAGTGCTGAGAGTGAAGTGTAGAAGTGCACTGGTTAGTGCAGAGAGTGAAGTGTAGAAGTGTTCTGGTTAGTGCAGAGAGTGAAGTGTAGAAGTGTTCTGGTTAGTGCTGAGAGTGAAGTGTAGAAGTGTTCTGGTTAGTGCAGAGAGTGAAGTGTAGAAGTGTTCTGGTTAGTGCAGAGAGTGAAGTGTAGAAGTGTTCTGGTTAGTGCAGAGAGTGAAGTGTAGAAGTGTGCTGGTTAATGCAGAATTGTAGAATTGTAGAAGTGTGTGTGTGTGTGTGTGTGTGTGTGTGTGTGTGTGTGTGTGTGTGTGTGTGTGTGTGTGTGTGTGTGAGTGAGAGAGAGAGAGAGAGAGAGAGAGAGAGTGATCATTAGGCATTCAAATGGCTGATCAGTGGGGCTTGGCACTGCCATGCCTATTGTGGCCCGGTGTGGCGGGCGGAGCTGGGCAGGCAGTTTGGGGCGGCTCTCCTGCAGTGTGACTAACTCATGCAGACAGAGCCGGAGGAGAAGAGGCTCCGACCTGCCAGGGGAACCGTCGCTCACTGCTCGTCTCAACACTGCCTTTGTTGTGGCCTCACTATCTTCTCACAACATGTGCTGCTGTCAGACCCAAACTGGCAAAATCCCTCACAGAAAAGATCAAATCCTTTCTCAGCTGTGTGTGTGTGTGTGTGTGTGTGTGTGTGTGTGTGTGTGTGTGTGTGTGTGCGCGTGCGTGTGTGTGTGTTTGATTTAACGTCTTCATTTTGCCTTAAGAATCTGTCCAGCTTTTATGTCCTTGAGGAGAAGAAAGGAGGTAAATTGTGTGGTGTGGTATGTTTCACTTTGATGTGCTCACTGATAAAAGACAAGCTTAGAACATGTTTGAAGGTACAATTTTCAACTTTGAACAGCAGTTAAAAAATAAGATCACGTATGTAAATAATACAAATCAACTGGGAGAGAAAAGACTGAAATATACAATTACACACACACACACACACACACACACACACACACACACACACACACACACACACACACACACACACAATTTAGTGCAATTCTCAATTGACTAAAAATCATTACTTTAATTACAACAGTATTCTGGCATTTAACCCATATTTTAGCATAAAGTGAATTTAATATAAATTATACATGTAAATTAAACCACTATTATGTCACTGTGCTCTGTAATACAAGTGAATTATGTGAGAAAGTTGAAGCCAAATTACTTGCAGCGCTGACACACACACACACACACACACACACACACACACACACACACACACAAACATATATATATATATATATATATATATATAGAAGTCCCAACTTCTACAGAGACATTATGTTACATGTACTTTCCTTAAGTAAAAGAGAAACTGTGTCCAAAATATCCATATTAATATCATATTTTGTGTAGAATTATTCTCTTATTTGCACAACAAAACCCCTAATGTAATCCTATACTTTTATATATTTTATATATCTATAAATACAGCCACCACTCACTTTAATCTAAACCATTATTCAGAAGTCAGGTGTTTCTGCTTTGGTGCAATGTCGCCCTCAAATGGTTTTAGGAAGCAATTACAACTTCTCTTCTCTTCACATTACAAACCAGTTCTTTGGAAGAAATCCATATTCAGAACAGCAGCCGTCAAAACCTTCACATCTTCACTGTGTACGGGCAACCTCTGTCCCTTCAAACGAGTCAATCTCTTACTGAACACTGAAAGAGCTGTTCACACAGATCGGATAAACTCGTCTCATCCTTCCTGGCCAGACCTCTCTCAGCTCCAGGGTCATGAAGGGGTTGCTTGGCTTCCTTTATAAACCCCACAGATTCCGCTTGCACTGAAATTGCTTTTGAAGGAAGAAAGCCCTCAGCACAGAAAACAGATGTGCTCGTAGGCCAGACGATTCGAAACTATATGCTTATACTTATATAAAAGTTGGTCTTCTTGGCCGCACTGTTTTCTTCAGTAACAATAAATAAAGAGTTTTCATTCTGATTAAGTTGAGCATTTGTACTTCATTACTGTAGTATTTAATTAAATTAGTTTAATATGCCCACTATAGTTGTGGCACTAGAAATCCTTAATAAATGCCATTTACCTTTAGAACCCTAGGCCAATTTTGTGGGATGTCTTTGAAGTTTGACGTACTTTTATTCGCCCAAAAAATTAGAAAAGTATTTATAGGGGACAGTCACACATACCAGATATTTTTATTTACAGGAGATTCAGATTTGTGTTTGTTTGAGATCTAAATATTTAAAGGATGTATATATACTTTCTCCTACAAATTGTTTTGTTTTTACATGAGGAATCGTGTCCCAGAAACACGTATTATTTATGTATGTATCGGTATTATCCTTCCTCATGACTTTTATTCTGAAATTTGAACATTGTGTGAGCAAAGAAAGAGAGCAAAGAGCATTCCTTCTCATTTTCCTCTATAACCCAATATCTGGATCAGTGACATCATTAACCCCCCCTCCCCCCTTTACTGATCAGTTTCAATGCAAACAGAGCAGTAAACATGCACTGGAAGCTCCTTTGGCATTTAAACTGTGATTTAATTTAGCTGTAAATGAGTGAATATAAGCTGTTTGAGCTGAATAACTGATATTTATTCAGTTAATAACATATTTACTATTAGTTATTTTTTATGATATGTGTATCATGTCTGTAGATTACTCTGATCCTGAGTTATGAGGCCTAGAAAATGACATGTTACTGGCCGCATAGTGCAGATCTCAGCTTCCAAAAGTGAAGCTTAACAACTCTTTTGAGCAACAACCACAGTGTATATAACACACAGCATCTGAGTCGGAGGCCTTCCTGCCAATCCCCCTCCCGTGGAGCAGCAGTGGATGGTGTGGAAGGGATATGAATCAGGCTTTTTTGGAGCACCCTGCCAGTAGAGGTGAGTGATGAACATGGCAGGGGTAGAACCTACACAGCCCTCAGGTGGAGATGAAGGATGCAGAGGGGAGAATTGGGACACAGCGACAGCATTACTCATATCATCCTCTCTGACTGTACAGCGAGGGGTAAGAAAGGTGCAACAGGAGGTGAGTGCATGTCTTCATCACTCAGTACATCTTCATTATTCTAACACCCACTATAACAAACCTGCTACAGTGTCCTTCTGCTCCCTTAGATACTAAAACAGCACCTTGGGAATCCTTCAGGAAATGCATTTTTCCGTTTGTTATTGTTGCTCTTTAATGTGTTCAAACATACGTTTTGAATTAATATTTGTAATAATTTTTTAATGCAATTTTGGGCTCAAATCCTTCCTTTAATAAAATAATTTCAGTAAATGTAATTAAAAATGTTTCACGCATCACAACATTAGTTGATAATCCACATATGATTATGCATTTATATTCAGACCTACAAGTGCATCTCAAAAGATTAGACTATTATCAATATTTTTGTTCATAATTTAAGTAAGAAAATACTGTCATATATATTATATTCATTACATTTTAAGTGATATAGATTTTTCTCAATCTTATCAAGTTTATCAAGAAACTGATTTGTACTTTTGTCAAACCTGAATTTAAATATTGTACTAATGTGAGATTCTGAAAGCCTTTTATACAAGATATAAAAAATGGCCATATTTGCATCTGCTATGTAGATTACCATCTGTATGTGATTCAATTCCAATAAAGAACACAAGAGTGTTGATGACAATCAAAAGCATCATTATCGTTACAAGAGAGGCATAATGACTTTATTTCACCATCTAAAACAACATGATCCAGTGCAGTTTGCTGAAGGAACACCAAGAGCCTTGTGTTTATTATATATATATATATATATATATCACTAAGACCCACAGTTAGATATTTACTCTTTAATTATACAGCATTCTGTGTGTCTGCTGTTACAGATAAATACTAACACTTTAATATTATACTTTAAGACTTTCATCAAATTCATTTCATCAAATTCATTTCATCAAATTCTGTTCATCAAATCAACATTTTCTTTCCTTTTTTTTCCAGAGAATCTTCATACTTGATTGTGTTTGGTGTCCAGTTAGTTCAACCCGTTCCTCTGCCCGGTTATAATGAGATATAAAGTGCAGCTGGGCTGAACTTGTGCTGTGAAGGTTACGTGTTGATTCCAGGTCTCATATTCAAGATGCAAGATACCAGATCTCCTCAAACCAACAGTCACATCAGTGTTCAAATTACAAGCAACCAAGCAGAGCAGAGGGTTGCATAAAAAAGCAATATCTAAGGTTAGGGGAGGTTCCAGATACCAAAAATCTATTTTTCTTTTTGCCTGTATCAATGTACACTGATCAGCCATAATATTATAATATTTTCCCTACGGTACCACTAGAACAGTTCTGATCTGTTGAGGCATGGACTCCGCAAGTCCTCTGAAGGTGTCCTGTGGCACCAAAACTGTTCAGAAGCAGATGTCCTATACGTTGTGAGGTGGGACTTCCATGAGCATCAATGAGTCTAGGGTAATTCTGACCACTGCAAGACCAGCATGATGTTCTGGAGATGTTCTGATCCGGTCATCTAGAGCATCACATTTTGTTTCTCAGATTCTTATGCTTGATTTGCTTCATTGTTCCTGATTCTAGCTCTTCCCCTCTCTGGCTAGGAAGTGAAAGGCCTAGATAGATAACAATGAATGTGCTGGTGTGGGTATATTAAGTGCTGCGAAACTTGGGATCTTCAAGCAACTGAGCTTGCTCAACTACATTTTCTTTGCATGTACAATCTTGTGTAGTGCAGGACTTGATGTTTAGTCAGTACAGCTGCATTAACTGGCTTAATTAACGAATGTATTTGTTACTGCTCGACACTTAATTCAACATGAGTTCTTCAGGAGAAATGTGATTGGTGTTGAAGGGCTACATAGCGCTGCTGAAGAAAGCACAGTGAGATTTAGTGCATACGGCAAGCATGACGGCGTGAGGTCCTGGCCTCAACTGGAGCTCGAAGGTGATGGGAAAAGCAGACCACACAGATATCCGACAAATTAGACAGGAATGCCGGAGGAAGTGTTTAGTTTTCATCTTCACTTCCAATAAAGCTGATGTCCAGACTTGGTGCTCAGTTTCTGTTCTCTATTCACATTCGCACAGACACACACATACACAACCCATCTCTTGCCTGTTCTGCTACCTGAGCCTCCCCCATATCTAATTTTCTGCACTGAAGAGTTAAATGGACGTGCCCTCGCAAAAGAGTGGGTCAGCACTTATTTCCGCTCGACTTAATGAAAAGCACATGGCTCCGCTCTTTATTTTAGCCAACTCACCCTTACCCTGTCTCTCAGCCTTGCTGCACTCCCCCTCCTCCCTTCGATGGACAAGGAACCAAGCTTAACCCTGGAGGCAGCAGACTAAAGGAAACGCATAACCATTGCCAAAAGGAGCACTCTCAGTCATATGCCCGTTTTTCTATCCCTTTTTTATTGCTGTTAATGCCTCCTAGCTGTTCATCATTACTAAAGATCTACCAATACAATAAATCTAAGGGAGAAAAGGACATCAGAACAAGGCCTAATGCTCGCTGGCATTGGTTCCGGCGCCCCATGAGAGGAGTCAGGAACGCACACAGGCGAAAAAGAGGCCAAATGTGCCGCTAGAGGAGTTTGACAGGGCCAGGGAACCAGTGAAGGATGTGGCACATCTGACTGAAGCTCCAGGACCATCTGTCAGCCTGGCTCCATCACTAATAACCCGGTTTCAACTCCGGCCTCCTGCAAAGCCTCACCACCTCTTATTTACACTCTCACTCTATAACTCTGACCTGGCAAAGGCTTGCTGGAGAAGGAAAGGACATGTAGGCTGAAAATAAGATGAAAGCAAAAGTCAGATGAAGTCGATGTGAAGCATGTGTGATGCGCCAACAGATCAAGTGAAGGTATACAACATCTCAGCAGCCAAAACTCAAACACAGCAGAGAGAATGAGCCCACAAAACACGTGGCATAATGTACACAGTTAAATAAACAGACGATAATGGTAGCTTAAATGAGAAAGTAGACTGCTCTATAAAAAATGTGAGAATGTGTGTCTGTGTGTGTGTGGGGGTGTGTTGGTGACATGGGGACAGCTGTAACCCACTGGCCATGGGAATACAATCATCATGAATATTCAGACCCAGCCTCTGGAAGAAACAGCTGCCAGCAGAGAGTCACATGCTGGAACACTTGTGCAAAGCCACTTCTTGGGACTTCTGTAGGGACCCATTTCACAAAGTGAGAGCAAGGTAGAGACAGACAGGGCTAGTGAGAAACATAAATCCAACTATATTAACTATATTGCTGATCTGGATTCAGTGGGTGCTCTAAAGTGGTGGGTATAAGTGGTGTAAGTAACCAGACAGTGATTCTCTAGATGACTGGGTCAGAACATCTTCAAAACATCAAGCAGATTCTGTGGGGTTCCTGATATGCAGTGGTCAGGACCAACCAAAAATGCTCAAAGGAAGGACAACCTTGGGTCGTGGGCACCCAAGGCTCATTGATGCAAATGGAAGTCCCATCTCACAAGTCTTACAGGACTTGGATCTGCAGTAACGTTAACCACAGGACACTTTCAGAGGTCAGAGTCCAGAAGGATCAGAGCTGTCTGCCTATTATGGTGGTCTATACAAAAATAGGCAGGTGGTTTTAATGTAATGGCTAAAGCCTTAGAAGTCTATTCAGTATGATTCGGTTTTTTAAGTCTTTGTAACACTTTTCATATCCCAAGCAGAAGCCAATTCAATAAATCTGATGTATGTATATGTAAATTAATAGGAACATTTAATCTACAGGGACAATCACTTCCTCCTCAGCTCATCATCTCTGAGCATCTGTTGTCATGTGCAGGAAATACTCAGCAAGAAGTCCTGAGGTCATTTTCCAAGCACTGTTTTGAAGGGTTAAATAAAGTCCTAGAAAACTTTTCCCTTAAATATTACAATTCTAACATGCATCGTCCAACACCGAAGGGAATAAAGACAAATCCCCATTTTGTTGACCAGATGTTCCAGCAGCGAGCAACAACTGTCGGCAAAACCTGCCATTCCTCAGGAGACACGGAGAGATCACATATGCATCGCCTGTTCGCAACAACAGGAAAACAATGGCATGATGTTCCACTCTCATCACGACGGAGCTGAGACTAAAGGAGCTGATGACTTCTGTGCTCCTGCAGTGAAGAAATATCCTGAATGTATTATAAAATTACAGATATAATTGTGTATTTAATTTGCTGTGGAATTAAAGTTTACAAATGCACTTTTCAAAGACTGCTGCGCTTCTCCAAGAAGGCCCGTTCTCCAGCCAACTTGGAATAAAGTCTTAACAAAAACCTCAATTTCGATCTCACCCAGTGTGAAATCAAAACAGATCAGCTTCACTCTGTTTGCTTTCGATTTTATTTTTCCAGTTTTTTCTTCGCAACGTCCCAGTTATCAACACAATATGAGCCAAATCTGTTGCAGAAACTCGTGTGTCATGGAAGTGATGCAGAGAGGCAAGCAGATGGGATAGATTAATTAGCCGATGTATGTTTAAGTAGAAAGGTATTTATTTGCGTGAGTGGCCAGGGGCCGGAATTAAAGGACAAAAAAGAAAAGGAAAGGAAAAAAGAGCAGTACAAGGGAGTCGTTCCTTTTTGGAATCCTGATGAAACCGGCATTTTCACAAGCGAGGAGCTATCAAGTTGCAACACAAAGTGGTTTCGGGGAATTATAAATAAATAAGAGTAAAACAGGCAATCTGGAGCAGGGGAAAGCTCTTTTGTTTACGGGCTGCTTGAGAGACCTGAAATGGACCCTCCGAATAAATAAATATAACCGCTACAGGAAGTTCAGCTGCTTCCCCTCAGGTCCAGTTTAATTTTATTAGCTACAGTCCTCAGTCCTGTAGAGATACTAAACAATGAACACTTCCCCTCCTCCCTTCTCAACCGCCTGCACGTGCGCCCGGCCCACAGCGCACTCCAGACCGGCACCCCTTTGCTCTCTGGGCTGGCTGAGAAGGCCATAAACATCCTCTCGCTGGAGAGGCCCTCCAGCCGCTTCCCTACAGCCACAGGTCAGGTGCCACTCAAACAGCAATTTCTATTGAGTATTTATGATGAATTCCAAGAGCACCAACGCTAACAACGCCCACTCCCGGAGCTTGTTTACTAATGTGGTGAGTATGTAGAGAGTGCAGAATGTGGAGAAGGCAGGAGGCGCCGGGGAAGGAGGACAGGTGTGTCAGTGTGCCGATGCCTTTCGAAGGAGGGCATTGAGGGAACAGCTTGCTCTCAGCAGGGGTCCTACAGAAGGAGCAGGTGAAAAGCTATCCCCCCTGCACCTCTTTTACAGTGTCTACCTGACACCACTCTTCGGAGGTGGGGGCAGGCAAGGGGAGCCCTGGCAGCATAAGAAATCAGGCGATCGAGACGAGAGCAAAGACGCCATCTGGCAAAGGTTTCGATGGCAGCAAACTCTGCAAAGTTTGGACAGAGGCCGGGCCACGGGGAGGTGAGCTAATAATGATGTCACACTCCCAAAAGCGTGAGGCTCCTTCTCTAGAGAGACGGAAAACATCCTCAGTGTTCCTGAAGCAGCACCTTCACAACTGCTTAAAAAAGACGTTGAATTAAGTAACTGAAATCAATAGGCTATTAATATAACGACTAATCATGACCACAGAGGCTTTCATCATTATAAATGGGCCAGAGAGACGAGCCTAACCTCCCCCTTCCCAAATTCAGGCCACATTTTCACCCATACACCAGTAGGTGGTACCAAATGCCACAGTGTAAGACCTTCTTCCCCTACTGGGCCAATCGACTGGTGGATTAGTAGTGCAAGCATACACTATTGTGACACAGGAATTAGTGGTTGCCAGAGTCAGCAAATAGGTCACTCAGGGCCTTCCAGCTGGAGTAGATGCAAGACTACGCTGTCATTTACAGGCCTACTTAACATTAAAGTGTACAACTTTATTGTCGCAGTTGTTTAAGAATCCTTCTCGTTCATTTCCACTGGTTCTCCCAGCGTTTCCTCCCAAGTCCAACTGCAGTGGTAAACGTCTGGCCTCAGGGGAAGCTTGTTCGTGTTTATTTCCCCTCTCCCCCTTCCCTCTCTCCTCTATGATGGGACATCTAATCTGGTTCATTAATGCTCCCAGTCGACCATCAGGGCTGGTCTCCTGCAGCAGACTCACATTTCAGCCTTTCCCCTCAGCGCTGCACCTGTGCCAATACCTGCATCATGCACTCAGTGCTGTGCTGCTCAGGCCAAAAAATTGACCAAGTGCTCACAAGAAACATTCCTGTCATTATTTCTTGCGGTGTTCTCTGCATTGTTAGTATTGTTAAAAAGATGCCATTACTAAGCACTAATGAGCAATCTGAACACACACGATTTTACAGCAAATTGAAATTTGCCTGGAAAAAAAAAAATGGGCTCCACCATATGCTCCACTGGGATGCACCAGACGTGCTGGATGGGATATAAAGTGACATAAATGTAAGTACAGGGGCTTTGTGCAGCAGAAGATCCCCACTCAGGCACTGGAAGATGGAAACAATTAGTAGTTAAGCAGGCCCTGTGCGGGCTGGCGGACAGTTCAGATCCGCACTGAAGAGGATCCCGGCTGGGTGTGCTGATTGCAAGAGGATGTCTCCACTTATAGAGGCAATGCCCCTCACCTTCTACTGGCCATGCTGGAGCTTTCCAACTCTGGGAGAGGCTGGGAGAGACTGGCTGCCACCCAAAGGGAAAGATCTGTGACCACTCATTACCATTATATCAATCATTCAACTTCAAATGGATTTTAGGTGGACCCAACGGATAAAACAGAATTCTCACTCTTGTGCCGACTGGCCCGGTGTCTGAAAAGACCAACTTTGTGTGAGAGTGCCAGAGTGGGCTCTTTAAAGCATCTATGAACTATACTATGAACGTAAAGAAAAATGCTCATGTGGATGCTGAGTGGACACCTGCCTGCCATATCTGCCAGCCTACTGGGTCACCTTGTCCCTCTGGACAGATGGCTGCCTCAACCAGCTCCTTCTGCCATGCAGCTCTACCACAGTGTACAATAAATATACATTATTCTTAATCTGTTTATTTCTGCAGCTTTGTAAACATCCCTTCTGTTGATGCACCAAACTAACAGTAATAGATGTATGTTATGTATTCAAAACAAACCGATGTAAATTTATTTATGAGCAAAATACACACATTCAGCAACAATCCACCACCAATCACTGCGACTCACGTTGAGTGAGTGTCCAAATGCATGACATGATACCTCATCGTGGTCATCCAGGCCCACTTATGTGCACCATAACTGCAACATATTCCAGCTCTATCCCCTTTGCCCTCTAGCACTACCCATGCCAGACTGCAAGAGGACAGCAGCCGTGCCCCCCTGCTAGGGCCTCCCTGCCAGCAGCCTGAGCCACCGAGGTAGCCAGTGGGCTCCTGGATGTGTCAGAGCTACAGATGTGCTGCCAGCTTTGCCAGGGGTCACCTTGGAGAGGCCTGTGGCAGCTTGTCCCCTGGCTACAGCTGGCTCTCCCTTTAATCTGCCACAGAGGGGAGAGAAAGATAGTGAGAGAGTGAGGCCAACATACACCATTGAAATGTAGGAAAAAGGTTCCTACGTGGTTCTTGGATTCGATGTGAATGTTCTTTAAAGACCTTCACGTTTCCTAATGTGCGGCTTTAAAGTGCTGTCCAGTGTATGAGCCCTACATCGTTAGAAAGATGGCACTGATCCAAAAAACCTTTTCTGGTAGCCTTTTTTAAGACTTCAGGAACACTGTGTCTCTCACACAGGAAGCGGACAGGGGACAGAATTTTACAGCTAGGATATCAGTCCCCTGGTCGAGTATACGAGTGCTGAGATCTGCTTTGGTAGGAGAACTACGGCTCCTTTCTAATCCCCCCAAAAATCTAAAACCGAGAAGGTGGCTCCATGAGAACTCCCACCGCTGCTTTTGTGTGTGGCAGCAGCAGAGATGCTGGCCTCTGGAGATGCCCCCGCCAGCTGCTAAGCTCCCCCAGAGTCAGGGGGTCAGCGGCTCCCCTGTTGCAGGCATGTGTAACATAGCGACAGGTTTCGGAGGGTCACGCTTCGTCCTGTGCCGGACAGGCATAAGTAATGGGGTCTCCCTGCTGAACAGGCACTGCTCTGAATCAACTTAATTAGAACTGGGTGGAGAGAGGTGAGAGGGATAGGACAAGCTAGGGCTTAGTGTTAGTGCTATTACGTGTGTTAAGAATGTGTTTGCTAATTTAACACGGCGGGTGGAAATTTGGGTCAGAATATTGCAGAGCACAGAATTATATGAAGAACTGAGGACTATGTCCTTCTAAATATACTTAAACATCTGGACATTTGATCTTCGTTCGAACACGCATGAGAGACAGAGGTGTAGAATGTACAGGTTTGATCTTCATGGAAGAGGTGCTAGAAGGAAACCCTTGCTGTCAATAAAGCCCAGCTGGCACATTAAATTGTGGTTGAAATAATGTCAAATGTTTCTAACATTGAAACAATGTTGAAACATTGAACATAAAATTAAAAACAATTGGATGTGAATACACGGCTAAATTCCAGCGGGGAAAAAATAAGTTACAGAATTGAAAACAGTGTTGAAATGATGGTGAAATAACAATGATTCACTGTTGAATCAATATCATGATCATGGTTGAATCGATGTGGATATTAGAACAGTGAAATCCTGGCTGGAATTAGGACAAGATTAAAGTTTGCCAGAAAACATCTGGAAAAACGTGCTTTGGACAGATGAATTTTGGGTCTCCAATGAAAATCAAACTGTTTGGTTTCTTTCTAATGGCAGATGCTCCACTTTGACAACAGCAGTGCTGAGAGCTACCTGCAGGTCCCTTGATAAACATTTTGAACATTAGATCTTCTTTACCCGCATTGTGGTTCTGACATCGCCATGTTGGCAGTTGTTTCACTTGTAAATTATTTTCCGGCAGAGATTTTTAATTATTTTTTTCCAAAAATCTTCTGCAATCTTCTACAACATTCTTTCTGAAGGCCTCAGAGAGCTCTGGCGAGTTTCTCATTGAAGCCCTGAGAGTTAAATGAGACAATCAGCTTCCTCCAAAAATCGTCTCTAACGATGGTCTAATCATTTGCAGCTGATGTTTCAGATTCTAATTTTACACATTTTACGGAGTAATAAATGTGTACTCACTAGAGAACTGCATTTCTATTAATAACACTTAACAAATGGTGTTTAAAAAACATCTCTGCAGTTGTGTGTGTTTAGGTATATCCCCTCCACCTCTCAGTAATGTTCACATGAGGATCAAATGTCCAGATGTTTAAATATATTAAAAAAGACAAAGGTTCTTGTGTGGCGTTCTAACTCCTTTGCTCCATTTCGGGACTCTATCGGCAACGATGATTTATCCTTTGTGCACCCAAGCACTTTCATCTTCGTTTAGGAAGACTTGACCTTCTTCAGTAAATGTTTTCTTCTTATTTGGTTACAAGATAAACTTGTATGGTATGGTTACATGGGCTTCTTAATGCCACAGTACAGTTGTATCCTTACAGAGCGGAGCCAAAGCTGTCCACTATCTGGCAGCATGCAAAGAGTTGGGGTTGTAATTACGGAGTTGCCCTTCTCATATTCAATCTGATTTTTGTGACATCTGTCACTTTGACTGCTTCCCACTGTCACCTACACACACACACACACACACACACAAACACACCCATACACACATGCACAGCCTGTCCTCTGCGTGTCCTGCATCTCTGTAGCACCGCATCCCAACAAATACACTCAGCACTGATTATCCTCTAAACTATAATCTCACTAATCCCATCCACCTCTTTTAACGAATTAAGTGGCTTGATTTTATTTACTGGAGACATCCACTCATTTGTTTGATTGTCAAATCAGTGAGATTGGTTTTCAAATCCCAGGGTATCACTTGGAAAAGCAGCAAAAATTAAAAAGCCATTCTGTATAACCCTATTTAGTATGAGAGCACCAACAGCATTTAGCAATTAATGGGGGAAAAACATAAATCAGCAAGTGTTTAAACCAAATATGGTCACAGCCTCTTTAATTTCCCCACTAACCTATTACCTTCTAGATATTTCCCTCGTACACACACTTATACACACACACACACACAAACCACACACTTACATTACGACCAGCTTAACCAGCTGTGCACCCCACAGATGAGGTTCGTATTTCATGCCTTTATGTATGAATTGGGTCCGAGGCCAAACAGAGAGGATTACCCCCCTTCACATGTCAGTTATTGCGGCAGCTTAAAGGGGGGGGGGTCCACACAATCAGATGAAATTACTAATTCTGGATGAATGACACCAGTGTGCCGGTCCCGAGCACTGTAAATGCACAGCCCGAGTGACTGATATCTTGGATTGTCCTCAAATCAAACACAGGGATACACAGTTTTAGGAATGGTGCATTAGGTTGCCAAATGGTCAGCAATGTCCTACATCAAAATTACACTGTGCAAAATGCTCGTAAATGACTGCACCGTGTCCCAGCTGTCCCAGACGTCCCAGACAAACGTGAGGGCCTGGTTCGAGGACTTAAAGCTCCTCGGTCATAAATCAAAAGTTTGCAGATCATTCTGTCAGATATTTTGGAGCAGGTGAGTGTGGCAGAGACTGGAAGAGTTAATAGCACTGGCCAAGATCCAGTGATAGCAGCAAAGCTCCACACCCACAAACACACACCACGTACACCCCCCTCATCTCCCCTCCATTGGCGACTGACACCTTTTTTTGGCAGCAGAGTGGCGGGTGGCTCAAGACCAAGAGGAGAGCGCTATGGAGAAAAAAAAGATCACTTCTCACCACCACCACCCCCAACACACACACACACACACACACACACACACACACACACACAAATACACTCCTCCAAATACCAGATGGTGTTTTTGGAATCTGTTTCCATTTTTTTTTCACATCTATAAAAAAAAAAAAAAAAAAGACAACTCCCAAGAAACACGCATTATGCACACTTGCATACAAATCCATACACCTCATTTAAAACTGAATGCATGTTCATGGAAAGATGAATATCAAGTGAGATGTGACAGCACAAACTTTAGAAACAAACAATGTTTGTGGTTTGGAGTGTGAGGGGAAAAACAGAAGAAGTAGACGAAACCAAGTAGGCGTAACCAAACTGTTGGGGTGGCAGCCCGCGGTGCTGTGTCCATAACTGTCTGATGAAGCTGCCATAGATGGCATAGTGCCACAGCCGAGCACACAACAATCCTTACTTTGTTTAGGGCGGCTTCTCTCAGGTTTAAACTCTTGATGTGAAACAGAACAGCTGGTTTTATTGTAGTACTCTGGCATGAATTATGTATCATGTAAAAAAAAAAATTCTGGAAAAAACATCTTATCCCAATATTAAATTCTCATGCACAGTTCATCACAGAAATGTTTAGTAATATTTATATTACAACCAATACCATAATCTTTTTTTCATTTATTTTTGCAAGAAATACATTTTTCCCTGCTGAAGGTACTAGACATTAAAATACTAAATACAACTTTAAACTTGTGACAATTTTCAACAAGTCAATAGAACTGAGCCAGTTGTGCTGCTTCAGTAACATAATAATAATAATAATAATAATAATAATAATAATAATAATAATGTGATTGGATAGGCTGTACAGAGCAGCATCATATATATATATATATATATATATATATATATATATATATATAAACATCTGTATAAATGGTCAGTGGTGATGGACTTATTTAGGATCAGATTCCATTAATGATACCTCTCCTGATAGGAACAGATCCTGGACCAGAATCTGTACTCTACCATTTCTGGCCCAGAATACTGGTCCACACATACCATGACCAAAGAGCACCTCTGAAACATCTCTCCGTCTTCTTAGCTTTTCCAAGGGGGACATTAGAGAGAGCATCTTTACTTTCATTGTCCCAAACAAGACAAACCTCAGGGAAGAGCACCAGGCCCAGCCCAAAGAACCAGCTGTCTTGGCTGGTAGCCATGTTTCTCTGGGGAGAGAGATGACAAGAAGGAGAGGGAGAAAGCGAGGGATAGTGGGATAAGGCTGGAGAATGAGTGAAGGGGGTGTCTCCTGCCGAGAGTGGCATTCCTTACAGAGCCATGCCAGGAATAGAAAGGGGTCCTTTTTCTCACACAGCAACCCCTGACCTGCTCCAGACAGCAGGGATTTCACACGCATCTCTTCCACACAATTGATCCCTTCATTCCACAGCATAGACACAGAGCGCGGCTTAGATCGCTGGGAGGGGCTAAAGAAGGTAAAAGTGGCACTGAGCAAAAAGAGAGAGAGAGAGAGAGAGAGAGAGAACAAAAACAAATGGAGATGCTGAACCAAACAGCATTCTCCTTGGCCTCACTGTCCACTACTCAGGGGATGATCATATCTGTTTCACACGTAAACAAACTGTGGTACTTTCAACCCAGCAACAATACTAAGGGGTCAGAGCAAACTCGAAAACTCAACAAACTCAGCCACGGCAGGTGAAGTGAACGACAAGGGTGATCTGAATCCACAGGGTCCTGTGAGCAAGTGAACAGTCAGTTCTTGAAGTTCATGAGAAAAATAAATGAGCATAAAGGTCTGAGACACTTTGACAAGAACCAAACCGTGATGTTCCAGATGGCAGTGGTCAGTATGCAGTGGTCAGTACCTACCAAAAGTGCTCCAAGGAAGGACAATTGACAGTTGAACCAGTGACTGCTTGATGCCATCCAAAGGTTTTAATGTTCTGGATGACTGGACGTCATAAGTGTTCCTACAGCTGTAGTTCCAAAGTCTACAATGATGACTATAATAATGTCACATGTTCTGTTGAGAAGTTGAATGTTCAACAAGTAGAAATGCTCCAGTGTCTCAAGTAAACAGCAGGAGCTGAATACAATTCTTAAGTACTGTCCTGAAGACACCTCAAACAAAGTTCTGATCTGAATCTGTGAAAGACACCTAAAAATATTGTTCCTGAAATCAGTTTGTCGTGTGGCACTGTTGGATGTGAGTATTTTGAGCACCATTTACTGCTACAACAGGTACAGCTGCAATCATCTTAACACACAAATAATAATACATTAAATAGTTCAAAATTTTTATTCAATTAATTACTTTTAATCACAACAATTTTTCACAATTTTGTTTTATTAGGTCTTTATTTAATGTTAATTAGTTTTGTGTTTCTGGTCAAAAATAACTTACCATTATTGCTGGATATAAACCCGTGATGTACAAATATTATCACCTAATGTTGTGATAGATCTTTAATCAACTAAATCTGTAGTGAACACTGTATATCCTTTTTTAAAATGTATTAGTAAATAATGAATATATTCCCAAAAGCAGAATGATTGTGCGACTTAAATGGTTCTGACTTCCAGGGAGAACTATGGAGTTGTGTAGTGGCGGCTAGAGATTGCCAGTTCCTATGGTATCCCAGGTGGTTACTTGGGTGTTGCTAAGTCATTCTCATGTTGCTGCATGTGGTTACATAAGTGTTACTAGAATATTTATATTATCTGAACACAAGTGTGCAATTTTTTGCACTCATTTCATTCCTACGGGGGAAAAATGTGATAATCCTGAATCCCAAAATCAAAATGAATAATCTGGAGATCTGAACAGAATCATAAAAACTGCAAAACCTGCTGTAGATACATGCATGTAGGGGTGTGGGAGAGGAACAGTGTTTTTCTGATCTATGTGCCTGAACCAGGGCTGCGTCAGTATGTGATATTCACAATATGATAATCATCTCTGAAAACATCACAGTTTTACAGTGTTTGGCATTTCACATTATTATTATTATTATTATTATTATTATTATTATTATTATTATTATACAATTCAATTATCCACCCACAATTAAATGAAAATCATGAAAATGTATTTTTGTGTTCAGGCGTCCTGTGTGGAGAAAGTTCTGGAATCTCATGAAGATCAGATTAAATGTACTGGTGAAAAATCTTTCGTTCATCTTTCTTTGGGTAGAAGTAAAAGTACATGTACAGTATAACACAACGGCGCTGTTCTCAAGAGAAACGTCAAACAGCCTGTGAAAGAACTGGAACTCTTTTGAAGGAGGTGCTGTAGACTAACTGGGCAAGCACACTATCTAGCCCACTCTGGAGAAGAGAGAAGAGTGGCTGGCACTAAAAGAGTGTTTGATGGGATCAGACAGGACCTAAATCAACAGGACCTGCTGAATATTTACCATCAACTTTTATATACTTTCATATGGATGTGTTTATATATATATATATATATATATATATATATAAATGCCTCTTTGAGATTAGTGTGTGTGTTTATGTTATATTTAACAAAACTGTATATTTTGAACAGCACAGTTTAACATTATTCACAACCTTATTTATCACATTCATCAGTTCCAGCTCTGGTGTTTCAGTCTGGTGTCCAAAACATCTTACTTCATGCGCTTGTGTGACAGGCAATGATGTTGTTTTAATAAACTCAACCTTTAAACTCTAAATTTGTAAATGTTCAAATCCACCATGCTGAAATACACCTCGAGCAGCTCCACTGGACAGTTCTACAAAAATGCAAAGCATATTTTAATAAAAGGTAGAAAGATTTCCGTTTAATATCTTGAACGACTTCCAAAATTTTGCCTTCCTCACTTCCTCTGTTTTTAACACAGCATGTAGGCCAAATCGGATTTCTGTTCCTTCACATTTTCTTGTCCGCCAGCCAACGACACAATTGTGTGCCAAGTGAGAGCTTCACAGAACACTTACATTCAGCCACAACAGCACTCTCTTACAGTATCATTTCATCGTCTGTATTTTCATTTGTGTCGCTTTTCACTTTTTGACGTAATTTAAATCTGACAATTGTTCTTTACATTGTGGCAGAATATCTTGTTGAATGGACCAATAGAAATGCTCCAAAGTGATGTGGAATTATTCAAAATTAAGGTTTTTTCGTTCTCCTGTTGTTATGCGTGACAACCTTCATTTATTTAACTACTTGAACGTTTGAGACATAAAACCAGCGTCTAAACTACAAGTTTTTAGAAGAGAGAGAACTCCCACATCTCCCTCTCTCTCCCTCTCCCACATCTCCCTCTCTCTCCCTCTCTCTCTCTCTCTCTCTCTCTCTGTGCAGATATACATCGCAACACAAAGGAGGCAAGAACAGCCTTAGGCTCCACTTTCTCCCAAAGACATTAAAACATATGAACGGATATTAGAGCCTTTGCTTAAGTCTTTCAGAATTTCCCAGAACTGGGAAAAACATACAGACTCTATCAGAGGAGAGTATTTTAAGTATCAGGGCTGAAAACTTGGATAAGGCATACGGTTCAATATATGTAGTAAAAAAGTGCTGCACACATAAATTAGAGCTGAAATGAATCATGTCAGAATAATGTCACATGCCAGGAATGGATCGACTCACCTGATGAGAAATAATTTTTATAATATCCAAGAAATAATGAATACATGTAAATACCCTGAACCTACCAATGGAACCATGATTCTAAAGTTAAATCAAAAAGATGTCACTAAAGATAAAGCACAGAAATGACCAACTGTAATTAGTATCCCATATTCTGACAGGCCTGAAGTGCAGGTCCTGCTCCGTCAGCCATTGACAAATTAATTCTGATGCCACCAGGCGAGTGGTGAGTCACCCAGGCCTGGTAATGCGGCACACATTAACAGATTGAGCTTCACTGTGAGCCTCAGTACGCTTTCAGCGCTCGCACACCAAGCTCGAGCCCCGCTTTGGAGGTCTGTGTGAGCAAGCTGGAGGGCCTGAGGCTGGAGGTCCCTGTGCTGAGACACCAAGAGGCAGCAGGCAGTGCTCAGGAAGTTCAAGCAGACAATTTTAATCCTCCAATTTCCTCCTCTCTAATCATTTCTCCCTTAGTCCATGGAGAAGGCCAAATTAGAAACATCTTCCACTCAACAGGACACTAACACACACTCAAACGCCACGCACAGGCCGCCTGCGGTACCGAAGGGGAGGGGGAGGTTAAAGAACAGGGTCTAACCATATTGACTTTTTAATATTAGATACTAAAATTTGTTGTGTTCTGCTGCAGGAAGCTTTAAGTGATGGCAAAAGTTTGTGAAATGGGACGCGTTAAAAGATTAAAGGCAATAAAATGTTGTTCTCTATTATTTTTAATGACTGATGATCAGTTAGAGACAGCTGAAAGCAGTTGCTGAAGCTGTGACACAACAGTGAAATATATGCGTAAATGAAAGAAATTAATTTTCTCATCATATTCATTATTTATTTTTCAGAAAAATCAGTGACTCACTGTTGTCCTGCTTAGTGCACAACATCAGACTTCACATGCAGAAATTTTTATCAAAATTATATGAATATACCAAATATACCAATACTAATTACAACTTACAACACACACACACACACACACATTATATATATATATATAATCAAATATAAAACTATATAAAATACACTGTGACTGACGGATTTAATCGTGATGCTGTATTTCAAGTCATTTACTTCAACATACATCAAGAAAGATTATAACAGAGTGTGAACTTGAATTTGAACTCCTTTTCAATTACAGTCAACCAGTCCTATTAAAAATGATATGCTCTTCTATGTCACTAACAGACAGGATATATAAGGATCATATAAGATCCAAATCATCCTGTGCAATTTAATTTAACAAGCACTAGTTATGAAATGATTACTTTTATAATAATAATAATTACATTTTTATTTGTAGATATTAGATCGTTTCAGTACAGATCTGAAAAACTATATGTCACTTAGAAATAATTATTCTGTTCATTCTGTTTCTGCTTTAGTTTGTTTGTTTTTTTATGGGGATTTAACCACCTTTTAAGAATCACATAATAAACAACATGATGGGGATATTCATCCCTTTTATATCAGATACATACAGTATCTCACAACTCGTTTACAATTTACACTGCTGCTTTCTACCATCTCTCACTGTTCACTGGTCATCTAGATAATCTAGATAATCTAGATAATCTCACTTAAAATAATCACTGGGAAAAATGACTGTTATTGTCTTTAGTCTTCTGAACCCCAGGTTTATTATTCTGTAAAATGTAAATTTTGCACTGTACAGCAAATACGCTGCATTATGTTATGATCTTTGAGCTCAGAGCTTAATGAAAATGATAGGGTTTCCTTATTAATGTGACATCTGCTATAGTTCCGTTATGAGTGTGGCTCTAATCTCTTTGCCCCTCTGCATAGAGGGAATTAAGGAGTCTTAAGGTCACTAGTTTAACCTAATTTGATATGTGATGTTAAGAGCTAGAAGCGACATGCCAGTTGAATCTGACTACATTATACTCATTTTCTTATTCCCTCAGAGTCTCTGATATATACAAATCAATTCTCTCTCACACACACACACATACACACACACATGCGTGTGGTTATGCCTCCTAGGGGTGTCTGCTCTGTGACAAGCAGATTATAGGAGCAGCACTTGTATGAAGGATAAAATCTCATTAGCCCCTTAGGTGCTGGAGGATCCCTTCATAGCTGCGCATTAGAGCACCGCTGAATGGACAGCACTACCACAGTCTAGCACACCCCCACACTGACACCACCACCACCACCACCACCTCCAAACCACGCACAAACTCTCAGGCAGATCAGGAGGACAATGTGGGTTAATTGCAATGAGCAAGCCTATATGGATGTTAGATGTTAACATGGATAAATGTTAAGAAAATTCACGTCCAGGGCCGAGTCATGCTTAAAGAAAGATCCTGATAAAGATCTGAGCATGCTGGACACGTTTGGTCTGATAAGGTGGAGCATGCACAAACATAATGCTTGTTTAGTTAATGAAGGAAAACTCAAGTTGGGATTACATTTAATTACAGCCTTTAAAAGCACAAATATGAAACAGATCTCAATAACAGTCTGTAGTGCTTAGTTTAACCAAAAACCGAAAGCTGCTTTCAGCTCATCTGAGATATTTAAGCGATTAGTGTTGAGCAGAATTAAGACTGTGAAAGTTAGACACGGAGGGTAAGCAGGTCAAGTCAGTCAACCGCATCACTGGACGACAATTATAATGTAATAATGAGCACGCAAACAAGTAGTCGGACAGAATCCCTGTGAAATTAATTATATTAAAATATGGAATTATGCACTTTACATTAATTTACTTTCTGAATGGTTTAAACTCAGTGTATAAAATGGTTAGATCAGGACTGGATATGCTAAATTAAACCACTATGAGAATATAAAACAGAATATTTGACAAAATACAGTTATTTAAAAATCATTTGAGGCTACATTTATTTTGTTTTTTAAAGACAGGAGAGAAACACTGTTAAAATGTTGCCAAATGTAAAATTTTATTTAAAAGAAAGGTTTAAATGATCAAATATAGACAATCGTCAACGTCTATCTTTGGTGCAATTTGAAATAAATGTAAACATGAACTATATATTCATTTTCCTTACAATAATGGAGTCTTTTTGGATGAAATAATTTTGAGATCTCCACTGTAACTGGGTTAAACTGAGATTTCTTATTAAAAATATGGAGTTAAATTTACTGCATTTTCTGTAATAGTTAAATTACAAAACTAGAGGCATCACAGTGTTAACTATCAAGCTGCTCTATAATCCAACTGAACTAAAGAAAACATTTATAGCACTTAATCAACACATGAGTATTTTACAATGCAATTAGTGATTAAACTATGAATTAGAAATACACGATGTTATAATAATTATCCTACTGACAGTCAATTAATAAAAGTTCAGGAGCTTAAACAGTGCAATTAACAGTATATTACATAAAACATGCTGCCAAACCATTTTACAAACTGACTATTATTATATAAATGAGAAATCACCCGAGATGCTCACTTTCCTATCCACGACCCATTAAAACCAGAAAGAGTCCACGCTTACATTCCATACTCTGGCCCCCAGTACATGCCACAGTGGAGCATTCCTGCACATCACTGATCTCTGCTCCACCAGGACCACCAAGTGTTCCACCCGGACACCAGAATATAATATTTCCCGCTCTCTATTGTGGACAATCTGGAAGTTCCCTTCAGTGGCTGTAAATACGGAGGGCGAGACACATATAAACTCACACACTCATGCACCAGAGCTGGTGCACTGGAGCTTCTGGCATGTATCAGATTGAAAGAGGGGCGAGAAAGTGTGAGTAGAGTAATGAGGGGGCAGCAAAGTAATGAAGTTTGCAGTCTTTGATAAGATGAATAATATCATTATTGTTTCATTGAACTCAAAAATTATTCATAATCAAGGTTTTCCAACAAACAAGCTCCAAAATGTATAAAACCTGTAATTAATTACACTCTTAAAAACCACTTTTGATAAGCACTTTTTTTTCATAATGGTTGTTTAAGATGTTTGTAAAAGAGCGACCAGGACATTTACATCAAACTCCTTTAAAGCTTTCTTCTTTAAAAAGTTCTTTAAATGTTCTTGATAGTTACCATCATTAAAAATGACTTTTCTGAGTAATGCCATAGAATAACCACTCTTGGGTGCAGAAGGTTTGTTTTAGATGTTTGTAAAAGAGATGCAGGGCTGTGGAGAGCTTTTAAACGGGGTCAGGGACATTTACATCAAGGTTCTTTAAACCTTTGAAAGGTTCTTTACGAACGTGCAGCTTTATAGAATGAAAACCAAAGCTTGTTTCTCCTATGCAGTAAAGTGCAGTAAAGATACAGAGCTTCAACAGAGCTGCTGAAGTTAATGAATCCCTGCCTAATGAACTCGGGACGCCTCGCTCTCCAAAGCCCTTTCATGCGTCCCGAGCGGGCTCATTTGTGTCCACCAGCCACAATAGACAATTGTGAACCCCTACCGCTCCTCATCTCACCGCGAAATCTACCAAACACTTCTCTTTTTTCTTCTCCTCTCTGCCCCCTCTCTTTCCCACTTTCACCTCCTCTCCTCATCGCTGCGAGAGCGACAGGAATGTCAAAGGTTGTCTGGCCCCGCTGCCCACGACAAGCAAGTTAATCTGTCCCGGCTTGAGTTGAGCTTGGCTTTGGGGGCTTTTTTTCGCTCTTTAATTGCGGCGGCAGCGAGACACCGCTGAACACAAACTGCGCAGAGCCGGAGCGCAGATCTGAGCGGCTGCGGACTCCGCGCACCAGCTCAGTGTAAACAAGGGATTACAGAGAATCTGCGTCGGGACATTTTCTGGGCTCGCTGGGACTCCTGTACCGAGTCCCCAGGCTGTCCGTGGTGTGAATGGAGAAGACTCGAGACAGTAGGAGTGAAGGAATGAGTTGACACGTGCGCAAAAGCGCAAAACCGCAAAAGCGCAAAAGCGCACAAGCTGGCCAGGACTTCTAATGTCGGAGCTGAGTTCTGAAGCTCTCCTCCTGCCGTGTGAAAAGCAACCAAGCAAAAGTGGAGATCAGAAGCTGGAATAAAAGAGAGGAGCGCGGAAAAACGGACTGTCACTGTGCAAAAGTGACAAAAGCACACTTTGGAGGGTGATCTCACGTTTGGAACTTGGAGGGGAGGGGGACAAAAGGGTCCTTTCTGAGCTCACAGAGAGGGAGAGAGAGGGTATGGAGAGACTTCACGTCAAGTTTCATCTGACATCTTCAACTCGGCGGACAATGAAGAGAGAGAGAGCAGAAGAGGGGGAAAGTGACAGGACCAACAGAGGCGCTATTATGTGAAGAAACACAAGAAAAAGAGTGATTAGGAGAGCGCGGAGATGAAGCAGGAGGACTGGGCTTCTTTTTTAATGCCTAGAAAAAAGAGGGAGGGAAGTTTTTTTTTCTCTCCAAAAAGAGAGAAAGAAGAAAGAGGGAAGGAGGGGAAAAAAGGGGCTTCGGCTGCTGCCAACTTACCATCCACCAAGTCCTGGCCGAGATGTCGTAGCAGAGCTGCCATTTGATGGAGCCTTCCGAGGTTTTAGCTGCCATTGCGCTGTCAGCAAGCTTCATCTGATGCGAGCGCACTCACCGGAGATAAGACACCTAATTGAGAAAACATTTGCACTGGCATGTTGGGCAACATGTAGCCCACTCCATACCATATGGAATCATGGGTAAAAAAAAAAATCCCTGACAATGAACCAATCTCACGCAGACCCCGTGGCAAGGTGAGCGGCAGTCATCTGCGCACAGAGCAAGCTGTCCTTAAAACACACACACACACACACACACTCACACACACTCACACTCACACACACTCACACACACTCACACACCAGAATGATGAGCCCCCTTTTCCACATCAGTGAGTGCCTGAGGTCCTTGGTCCTTTTTTTCCTCCTTAATTAGGGCTTGTTCTTCATTATCCTCCTCCTCATCACCACCATCACAATTCCCCCTAACCTGTGAGCGCGAGCTCCTCTTTTTCTCCCTCTTCTGCTCTTCTTTCCCCAGGAGTGGAGAGATTTAATAGGACAGAGGGAGTCAGGTAGAGGGAGTGAGGGCAGTGGACTGAAGCGCCACAGGCTATCAGCCCGAGATTTCTGCTGGACAGATGGAACTGCTTAAAGACTATCATGCGATGTTTTGTTTTTGGACGTTTCTCCCTCCACGTTCGCTCTCCTGGTGGAGGGCTTTTTTCTGACAAACTTGCCCACAGCCCACAGAGCACGCAAACAGCAGATGAAACGAACGGATATTCCGTTTCTTTTCACGTTGAAACGCATTCAGGTGATCTTTAAAGTGGAGAGTCTGGGAAAGTCAGTGAAAGTGAAGGAGAAACACTTTGCACACTCTTTTCTGAGAGGTGTAATAAGGGTCAGCAGATTTATGTTTGCGTCTAATGCTGCGCTTTACACTTTTTAACATTGTTTGGATGCATTGTTATTTTTATTGGGTCAGAATCGCCAATATTATTGTATGAAGGGACCAAATGAATGACTTGGAATAAAATTCCCATTGAAAGATTTCCTTTGAAAAATGTTTTTTCCTTTTTTTGTAAAGCTGGCAACAACATTTTGGAGAATTTATTGCATATATATATATATATATATATATATATATATATATATATATATATATATATATATATATATATATATATAGATGTGTGTGTGTGTGTGTGTGTGTGTGTGGTCTAAGCACACCTGTCCAAATATGATGTGATTAATGATTAAGCCAATCTTTTACAGGAACTAAAATTATACAATAAAAAATTAGAGCACATAGTTTTGTTTTTTTGTTAAATTCTACTTTGCACTATATTAATATTAAATATTAAACATACAGTAATTCTGCTTTAGAATGTGCAGAATATATAATTTCACCAGGGATGCCTAAACCCTGCTCCTTATGTTATAGTGTTTTAACTTATGTTAACATTTGTGTATAAACACACCACACACACACACACACACACACACACACACACACACACACACACACACATATATATATATATATATATATGAAATATACAATATACAAATGAATAAAAATGAATTAAACATATCAGACTTCAGACTCGTTTACGTTTTACTTAAAAAGGGCTTTTTGGGCTCTGGAGCACTGCACAGACACTGACCTGGAGATTAAGAGTGCTCAGGTCAAGCTATGTAAGGCTCAGGTTGCTGAGCGAGGGGAATACCTGAGCCAGGAGCAGGAGAGAGAGCCCAAGCATCAAACAGTTATCCCATTGTGACCATGCCTGAGGAATGTGGTTTTGGGGCAGGATACAGAAAGACTTGTTCTCTAGAATACAGTCAGGAGGACAGAGACATGGAGCACAGGTAGACCGGAAGGTAGAGTCAAGAGTGACATTCAAAAACAGGCACATCTAAACATTCTGTATTTACCAGCTCATCCATTTTTACAGCTATGTTGTCATGAGACACATCTTACTGGATTCACCATCTCTAAAAAACACACTCACATTTTAAAACACTCAATCAGAATTTCCCTTCCAAAAAGGCACAATGGCTGTCTTCTTTTACTGGTGTAAAATGTACTTTATCCCACAACCTCTATTCTGCTACAATCTGTCACTTAATCCCCATTAAACATATTTGATATGGACAGAAAACAAGTCCAAATGGACCCTCTGTGCCTGCCAGAGTTAGGCACTCAAATACTGAGTTCCGGGAGACGTGACTGGGAGAGATTGGTGTTCAGATACATGAATGAGCAGTGGGAGGTTGGACCCTGGCCCTGACTAAGGGACTGGGACCCATGCCATGTAGAGAGTGTGGACTGTTTACTGTATAGATCTCACAGGTCAGCAAGGGCCAAAAAGCCCTCACATTCACCCGATGCTGGCCTCACACAGCTAACAGGAATGCAGTAACAGCCACCCACCACAGAGAACTGGCCATTAAGCACCTTGAAGCATTAAGCATCTCTGTGAAAAAATGATGCGTGAATTAATGAACAGCAGGGATTAAAGGTACATTTCTTGCCAGTTACAAAGCTAGTGCTTAAATGTAGGTCAATTTCTGAGAATATTATTAGGTTGTTGCAGTTTTAAATGAGCCACATTTAGAAAGTTCAATATTGCTGATGTACTTTATTGATTTTAATAGTAAATATTTATTTATGTATGCCCTTTTTCCAGTTCAGAGATCAACACTGAGACCTACCTTTTATATCAGTCAAACATTCCTAATTTGCCCAGTAGAAGGCACTCTTGCACTAACTTCATTTCCTTTGTGTCTCAGGTATAAGACTGTCTCAAGTCTCACCATAACTGTACTTGTTCTTTGTACCTGTATAAAGGTGATATCTTCTTCTTTATCATCCAGAAAGCCACACTGCCTGGCTCCAAAAAGGGTCAGAAATAAAAACACAGGTTCTCACAGCAACAGGCCCTCATTTTCTTTACCAATATTATTACAAATAATATATACGCAATAATGACATTATTAAAGTTAATGAATCACAGAAAACATAGTCAAACATTCAATATTATATTATTTATTACATGACAGGAATTACTAATCTTAACAATCTTCTAAGCGTTAAATAAACATATGAGCACCAATTAACAAAGTCCCAAGTGACACTGTGAAGTCTTCAGTGAAAAGTGGGGTAAATAAATGTGCTGGGCAGATTTTTCCAATTTATTTGAAAATCCTAAATTCAAACCACATTTGTGTGTTACGTTATTTCCTCTTGCTAACCATAGTCCAATTCAAAATGCCTCAAAAATGACTGTCAACATCTGTTTTCTTTTCTTTGGTGCTACCTTCTCAGCAGCAAAGCATAGTGCCGCCCAGCAGCCTCCAAAGCTGGACCAGAACACAGTTCTGTTTAAAGGGCATTTGAGTTTATGTCTGTCTCTGCTGGGTGAACCAAACCAACCACAGACCTTCAAATAGAAATGTTACAAAATGTACAGTTACTCTAGTAGTCGGCATTTTGTCAATTTGAAGTTATGTAAAAAGTCATACAAATACTTTTTTTTTTTTAACTGATCAAATATTCAATAAAATATGATAAATATTAAAGTATTATATTTAAGGGGGTTTTCTATGGTGAAATTAGATGAACAGACATTGTAATTTTATTACAATTGTAATTTAATATACTGGAGGAAAAATAGTGATACAGTAAAAGTGGACCAAAGAGACAAATCTTCTTGTGAAGACCTGTTTGTTTAAGCACACTCATTAAAAAATGATAGAATGTCAGTTTGTAGCAAAACTCATCATTTATGTCTCAGGCAGATACAGTATGTACATGATTACAGGTGTGGTCTGATTAGACACTGGGTCTTGCCTTCATTATCAGTGGTGTTATGAATGATAACATTGAGGGTTATGTCTTTAGAGACTAATCAAGGTTCTGTTTGGGATCTAATGATGGCTGGGGTCAGGTATGGAAGTCTAGTGGCAATCACGTCAAGGGTTTTCCAGGAATGTCTCCACCAGACTGCAACCTTCCTTGGCCTGCACCACATCATATTTTATGGGACCAGCTGAGATGCCAGCTTTAGCAAGCTGAGTGTGCAGGAACTTTAGGCCCAGTTGCAATATGTGTGCAAATGTGCTGCAGGATGGCATACAGAAAATGTCTGCCTCCATGTCCGACCATATCTAATCTTGTATACAGGCTCAGCAGGGTACTAGAGCCTCCTTTCAATTGTAGAGTTTCCCATGATAAACTTATTCTTCTCCGATATTGTAATCACTTAAAAATATAATTCTTACATTCACAAATACAAAGTTCCATTCCAACAACTCCTTCTTGGTGTGTGTGTTGTTGTTTTTTTTCAATAAGTGTATACAGACACAGTCCTACCCTGCAAGCACATCCATACATTATATTCATCCAATTATATTCTACAAATATTGTATAACTAATTAGTAAATTAGCTGCATGGCAAAATAGTCATTTCAAATAGCAGCGGTATGTGCTAACAACAGTATAATAATATAATGTTTTAGTCAGCTGGAAAGAGGCACAAAAGCCACTTGCTGAAAACAAGAGGCACACACACTAAACCATCGCCTCAGGAACCTCCTCTGCAAATAAGAGTGTTTACATCCATGCATTTTTCCTCTCTGATTGTGGACAGATGCCATTTGTTACAGATTATTAAACTGTACAGGGAACTGTGGCCAGCAAAATAAATGAGCCTTTATTGTCGGCATTCTTCTCAGTGTCTCTGTCACACACAAGGTATGAATGATGCCTAAACAATGTCTTTGAACTTCAAGACTAAGAAACTCTAAAGTTTTGGAAACCTAAATGAGCCACAGAGAATGTATACAGTGATTACACTCATGCAAACACTTTAAATACTTTGGTCAAACATTACAATAGCAGAAAAAGGATGACAGGCATTGCCATCCCACATTTGAGTAATTTGCTTATATATAGGCAAAAGAATCTGGCTCGAATGTTTTGTTGGTATGAAAGGTAATGTGGAACTGCTGCAAGTGTGCTTTTGCGATTAGAAACACACCACGCAGTCAATCTTTCAATTTGCAAGAGGAAGCCGGGGAAAACCCATTCAATAACGACCCCTTTGTTTTTTAAAATGAAGTAAGAACCTGAAAAACCTGTCAGGAATCAACCACAATGAAATCCAGATTAATGTAACAGGGGCTGTGGTATGTCTCAAAAACCTGCCTGATTAAGTTAAATCGCTAACTGTCTAAAATTCAAACATATAGCCTACACTGGGCATATACTGTAAACAAAGTGAAGGTCAATGTGTGAACTTAGAAATGGCACAGAAATGGCGGTCTTATCAAAGCTGATCAAGTCCATTATGTGAAAAGAGTCACATGACCCTAATAGCAACTGATCTGTTTGTTTGCGGTAGATAACTATGTATGAGCTGTAGGAGCTGCTAAACTGAATAGGGAGCCTGTCTGGAAGTGCCAGCAGGCAGCAGCCTTACACCAAGAGGCTGGCAGAGATAAGGTAGTGAGGAAGGAGAGTAAAGAGGAGAGGCTTGAGTCCTGGCCATGAGTACCATCTGCTTCCACTGCAAACACTTTGTCAAGACCTGCCAAAATTCACTTTTCTACCAGCGCTGGGGTGGCGAGGATACAATCGCATTGCATTTAGTACTACAAGCCATACAAGTCAATATGGATGTTGATAAACATGTAAAAGACAATGTGCACTGTGGCACTGTGATGGCAAGTTTATTGTGTTTTACACTAAAAAGTGTATCAATATTTCATTTTTCTGAGACATGAAGAGAAAAAACTCCCACAGTGCCACATCCATATGCAGAAATACCATCAAGAACACTGAGTTTGATTTTTAATTAACCAGTTGTAAGGGACAGATTATGCTCCATCTGAATTGAAACAGACACTGACAATCTGGTTCTAGTGGCTCCCGTCACGGGGTGGATAAATTAGATAATAAAAGAACAGTCCCTTTTCAAAGTTGACCGGTATTGACCACATATTGTTCCAGTATGTGGGGTTCCCAGTATGCAGCGGACAGTACATGCTAGTGCTTAATCTGGTAAACTGGTGGTCATGGGGCCCAGGGTTCATTCATGCTTTTGGAGGTTCCACCTCACAACTTACAGGACTTTAGTCTTGGTGCCAGATACAACAAACACCTTCAGCAGTGTTGAGTAGTCCATTCCTCAAATGGTCAGATCTGTTGTGGCAGCACGAAGGGGACCAACACAATATGTTTGGACCATATTTGTACCAAACATCTCATCCCTAACTGCCTGACACATTCCATCAGAAGAACAGAATGGAGCTCCATAATTCCAGAAAACATAGCCCTACTGTTCCACAGCTCAATGCAGGGGGCCTTACCCCTCTAGCTCATGCCTGGAGTTAGGCATAGTGCCAATAAGTTCATGTTTGTTTATCTGCTCCAGAGAGTCCTTTTATATTGGCAGTACTTTTGTACAGGGATTAGACAAGCTTTATGTGTGCATTTGCACATCTGTGCCAGCAATGGGAGCAACTTCAAGTAGCTGAAAGCATTCATTAGAAGTGTCCACAGACATTTGGACAAATAGAATACTACTGATCCCTTAATTATGTTGACATGTAAACAAAACTTTGAAACAATTACCCTGGCCCACGAGATTAATGACCCGTAGGCACGTGACCTTTCTCTGGGAGAGTTTCAGGACACTCCATACTGTCCTTCAGTGCTATTTATATCCAAGGACCTTTAAAGGAATATTAATGGATCATTAGAAGGCATTCATCAGTTTTCCTAGTGGCGAAGTTGATGTTTGAGTCAGGAAAAGAAGACAACTTTTTGAGGGATTTTTCTTGCATGAGCAAATAAGAAAAATGGGGCACTTGTTTCCTCAGAAAAAAGCCCTGTAGATACTTGGAACAGCAGCCAAATGCCGCAGAGGTACGCCAAATGCCACAGCGCTACATCTCTCCCCAAAATAAGATGTGATGCCATTCTGCCATTTATGGAGCTAGGCAGTTTGTAGTGTGTAGGGCTGTTACCCTGAGACGCACCCGCTGCACTGATGTCCATCTTGGCACATCAGAGCGAATCCCAGAGAATGGCGATGAGTGGCGGCCAAATCTGTCACAGTGATGTCCTGTGTCAGCCAGCAGCATCCCACACACTGTTCTCCTGACCTTCATCCGTCTAAACACTCACCCACCACTCCCTCCATCTCGTTCCCACCCATCTGCCCCAGAACGTGCTGTTCTTCACACTTAATATTCAACAACAGGCCTGACACTCAATCAGAGATTTTATTCAAAGTATAATTAAATGCAGCATATTTAAAAATATATCTATTCGTAAGATTTCTGAACAGACCCCAGCTCAAGTTCAAGCCATCAAGCCCAACAGGCTAGACTGGCATTGATCCATAATGGCCATAATTCTACACTCTAAAAATACATGGTTTCAAAAAGTTACACAATGTTTATAGAAAAACTGCATCCAGATTTAATTATCTGAATTTTGTATTTTCAACTACATTCTTTGAGCTGAAAAGCATAAAGAAAGTCCAAATGAATATCTACCAATACTCCATAAAGTTTTGTACACTTGTAAACTTGACATTTTTATTATTATTATTATTATTATTATTATTATTATTATTATCAGTATAAGCTGTAGTATACATTATACAAGTACTAAGAAAAAAAGATGAATGTGTGAGTGATGGTGTTTGGTACCCTGTGATGGATGGATGGACTATAACATTGACGAATGGTCTATCACATTAAAACATTTTAAAGGTTTGGTTTAGTTTATCTCTCTGTTAGTTTCTCAAACTGTGGGCCATGAAACAATCCCTAGTGGTCCCCCAGCCCATCCTCAGTGGTAGACAGTAGTCCACATTGGGTTGGTAAGGGCACTTTAAATAATAAAGTTCTATGTGAACAAAAATATGATTTGGTATAATTGAAAATTGAGAGATCATTTATATATATATTAATGGAAAAGTGTCAAAAAGGGGAAATTAAACAGTTTTAAGAGTTTTAGGCGAAGCAGCCACAAATGAAGCAGGATCTGCAAATCAAGAGTTTAGTTTTTTTGTGGGATGTTATGAGTTCGAGTTATAAAAAGGTGAGCCGTGCAAACGGAACTGAATCTGTCAGACACTCATGTCATTTCACAAATATTGACACAATCAATACACAAGTATTTACACTGATGAAATGAAAATGATCATAGAAACTGGTGAATAAGAAGACACACTATTTCTGGTCTATTCTTAAAAACTCTAGAAATATCATTTTAGGAGGCAAAATATGTATTTTAGTGACTTGCTTGCTAGCACCCAAATTACATCTAAAGTGGGTAATTCAGGTCCAGAAATCAAAAATCCACACCCATGGTTATTGTGACCACCCAGGCAGTCGAAACTCAATCCTGGAGCAATTTTTTTTATGTAAAATGAGAGAAATATCCAAGCAAATCTACATCACTGGCACAGCCCAGCACTGGGGAAGAAAAAATATCCCAGCATTTGTTCAGAAAAAATAAAAATGTGCAACCATTTTGTAAAATATTTTACTTATGTGATGATAATGCACACATTTGAGGAAAATACAAAACTTTTTACCTTCAAGCAGAAGAAGCACTCAGTGTTGGTGTCATGAAAGTCGACACTTCCTAACCAAGAAGGGTCTTTAATGACTTTTGGATTCAGTACAGATTCATTAGCTGCGTAACAGAAGCACGTAAATGTCACTTGTGCGTGGGAGTGCTGTTAACTGGGTTATTACATAAATGATTATGTTAGAATTCCACAATGTACTTATTTTTTGAATATTTTCAATATTACAAAATAATGCTCTTTCGTCAGTTAAACGTTTTAGGACACGCATTATGGATTCTGCTGTGTCTGAGCCAGTCGTACCGGTGCAAAACCCACTTCATCAGACTTCATGTGACACTAACCACCAGAATGACCCGCCACCCACACAATACCTGTTCTGTGGTGGTCCTGTGGGGTCCTGACCACTGAAGAATTCATTTTTTCTAAGCTATGTCACTCAAAATGGAGCTCAGGTGCATGTTTTCAATGATCATCCTTCAGCTGTTTCTTCAGCTTGATTGGACACCTGTGGTAAATTCAGTTGATTAGACATTATTTGGAAAAGCACAAATGTGTACGTGAGTGTTGAAGTTGGTTACCTAACTATGGAAGTTGTAGCCCACTTCATGGCTAGTGTAGGGCGAGGGGTCAGAGGCTGCGACCAATGAAACAGTGAGAGGAAAGTGTCCATTCACTGATTTATTAACAACATAAATATTGACATATATACAAATAAACAGGGCAAGAAAGGAAAAGAAAATAATAATAAAACAATATCTCCCCACTAACTTCAGTGGCTCTGACCCATGACTGAAAAGTCATAAATAGGTCACCTCACTCCGCGCTTCTCTCCTTTCACTCAGGTACACTTCTCCTCCCTCTCCTCTCCTCCCACTCGCTTTACCTCAGAGCAGGCTGTATACTGGTGGCTCCTCCCACTAGACTCTACCATTATCAACCAAGGTAATGTTCACAATGCGGCATATAATTGTTGTCGACTTACAACTATACCCGATAATCAACAATCACCATTACTGTTCCCCACAGATTCATGATGTCATATTTAATTGGACAATAGCTATATCTATTGAGCCATTCTCTTATTTGTCTCTTCACGAGTCCAACCCCCCCCCCCTCTCCTTCTGCAAGAGATGGACTCATCCAGGTAAGTAAAGCTCAGAGCCTTGCAGGCTTTTACTCTTTTGACCCAGGGTGAGTGTGAACCGTCCACAGGTAAGAACAGGTAAGTATGTGACATAGATGTTGGTAATGTGCATGTGTATGCTTACATCATTACTATTATATATATATATATATATATATATATATATATATATATATATATATATATATATATATGTCTATATATATATATATATATGTCTATATATATATATATATATATATGTCTATATATATATGTCTATATAGTAGACAGTGCACAAACATAGTAAACAGTGCAAAGCACAAACCAAGCCACGAAGTCTAAGGAATTGCCTGTAGACCTCCAAAACAGGATTGTATGGAGAGACAGATCTGGAGAAGGGAACAGAAAAATTCTGCTGCAATGAAGGTCCCAAGATCTCCATGATCCATACATGGAAGAAGTTTGAAACCACCAGGACTCTTCCTAGAACTGGCTGCCTGGCCAAACTGAGTGATCATAGTAGGAGAGCCTTAATCAGGGAGGTGACCCAGAAGCCAATGGTTGCTCTGCAGTGCAGTGAATACTTTGGTAAAGATATGGTTTTGTGGAGGAAAAGCAGAAAGTAGACAAATATTCAGAGGAAAAGTGATTTAAATGCATATATTTAGTTATATTTGAGTCATTTCACAAATGGATAGTTTCACAACTCTCCTGGAACACAACAATAAAAACAAAAGATAGATTGGGGTTGACTTGGGTGATTCTAAAGGCCAATTTATGCTTCTGTAGTCTGTTTTCTGCAGCATGGGGTGACATTAAAAGGTTTGGGGGCTCAGTTAAAAATGATTTAGCCCCAGATACCCAAGCCAGGTGATGTCCCTTGGCTACAGGTGGATTTCACATAAGCCACAGAAGTATAAGCTGAGCAACATTTTTGTCCTGCTTGAAACCTGAGGTGCCATTTCACATCTACACCAAAAAGAGTCTTTGGTTGAGACTCAAATAATACAGCTTGAAGTCAAAGGCAATTGAGACCTAGCAGCCTATTTGGGATGTTCAAGAATTCAGAGAATAACTGAACCAACTGAGGCTGGTTTGTGATACGAGTTCTTCACTAATCAAAAGTGTCATTGCATTTGAAACTGACCTGTTCTCCCTGCTTTACATAAAATCTTTCATGAGGTAGTTTTATTTGCAGCAGTAATAATTGTGTGTTGAAGAACAAACCCTTATTCATTGTCTTTGGCATATGAGAGCTACATTATAGAACTCCACGCATGGAGAATAATAAGAGAAAGGGATCAAAAGGTTACAATCAACATGACCAACAATGTCAACCTGGACTTAATTAACAACATGCACCAAGGGCATCTGCAGTTTTCTTTCCATAGACAAATTAGTGTGGATCAGAGGAGATCAGTGAATTACTACAGGTGAAGACACTCAATTTTAGTGATCGAGGTGATGTGCTTTTGGCTCGAGGGGTCACTTGTTTACCGAAGTGAAGAAAGACAAATGATAGAGTGAGGAACAATGGGGAGGGGAATAGGGACACATAGGACAAAGGACTACTGAGAATGATCTATTACATCAACTACCAAGTCAAAGAGTCACACTAAACAAATGAGAAGTGGTGCAGATACAGGTGTGTTCAAAGGTTTTGATGCCTCTGTTCAAATTATATGAAGGAGATGTTGAATGTTTGTGCTGTTTAAGTGTACGATTGTTTTGCCATCCACATGATGTGCCACAGCGACCACCTGAAACACCTTTAAGACTTATTTGTGAGTGTCACTTCTCCTGGCAGATGTGGAACTCTTCTGCTTATTGATAACTTTCTGATGTCCCCAAGTATCCAAGAAATAAGGTGTTGCTATTGCTAGTTATACAAGACATGGTTCTTGTTCTTCTTTCGGCTGCTCCCTTTAGGGGCCGCCACAGTGGCTCATCTGCCTCCATCTTGCCCTATCTCCTGCCTCCTCTACTGTTACACCAACCATCTCCATGTCCACCTTCACTACATCCATAAACCTTCTCTGAGGTCTTCCTCGTCTCCTTCTGCCCGGCATCTCTATCTCCAACATTCTTTGTCCAATATATCCCCTATTCCTTCTCAACACATGTCCAAACCATCTCAACCTGGCCTCTCTGGCTTTATCTCCAAACTGCTCCACCTTCACTGTCTCTCTGATCTGCTCATTTCTAATCTTGTCCGTCCTTGTCACTCCCAACAAAAATCTCAGTATCTTCATCTCCACCACCTCCAGCTCAGCCTCCTGTCTTTTAGACAGAGCCACAGTCTCCAAACCGTACATCATAGCAGGTCTCACTACTGTCTTGTAAACCTTCCCTTTCATTCTTGCTGCTCTCCTTCTGTCACACATCAGCCCTGACTCCTGTCTCCACCCACTCCATCCTGCCTGCACCCTCTTCTCCTCTTTTCTGCACTGTCCATTGCACTGGATGGTTGACCCAAGATATTTGAAGTCATCCACCCTTATGACCTCTACTCCTTGCATCTTCAATTACACAAGACATGGTTTTAGCCTCAACTTTAAAACAGACTGTATCTGGAAATCACCGTCAAAAGCCTCAGGACGGAGGCAAATCAACATCGACGTTTGTTTGTCATTAGTTAAAATCTTATGAGTGAATTGCTAAAATACATTATCTGAGAACTTGCAAATGTGACCACCAATGCCTAGCAAGCCCCTAACAAAGCACGTTTAATATATGCGATACCTGGAAGTTATCAATAAGCGGCAGAATCCTGCATCTGCTATGAGAAGTGCGTCTGATGAATGATCCTCAATGGTGTTTCAGTGGTTGCTGTGGTGCCCTTTGATGTTGGCTGGGTGTTACCAGTATATTTGTACCATCATGGCACCAAATGTATTCCTATTAGAGAAATGCATAAATGTTTTTTAATGCAATCACACGGCACCAAATTATAAACACAATCATATTTAATTATATAACCTTTCATTTCAAATGTTATTTTATATATAATATTTATATTTTTATAAAATTAATAAAATTATTTATCATTATCCTGTTGAGACCCTACATCCTCATAGGAAGATGTTACTTTTCTGCTTCTTTGCACCATGATACTTAATTTTTTTTTAAATGTTTTGTTGTCATGTGACCACTAGATGGTACAGGCAGTGTCTCCATAATAGGCCAAATGGTCAACGTTTTAAAAAATTAAGTATCATGGTGCAGAGAAGCAGAAATGTAATGTCCACACAAGGGGATGCGCACATGCTATTCAGGGCCTCACCAGTTTTTGTGGCCCAAGTTCTGATCATGAAGAACAATGCTCCTACGACCAGCTTTATTTGCTGTTGTTTAACATAATTAATTTAATCAGCCTACAGTAACGCTCAGCCTCTCATGCCTTCTGCCACTGTTAATCATCTCCATGTGCTAACTGCACTAATGACACTGGCCAGACAAGCCAGAGCTGGTCTTTATAAGTGATTTAACAGTGGTGTGAACGAGTACCAGATGCAAACAGAAAATTATACAATGTGTCTCACATTACATGCAATTTATTGTCACAACTCAGAGACTGTGGATTTTATTGTAAAATTCTAGTTAAATAAATCCTAAAAAAAATCACATTCCTGGCAGTCTAGGCTTAGACTTAGACTAAACAGGCCTGTTTTCAGCCACACAGGCTCTTTCTGAGGAGGCTTAACCCCATCTCTTTTGTGCAAGTTGAAAAGTGTTTGGCATTTAATTGGACAGACATTACATTTTTTCATTTTGGAAACAGAGCACAGTGGAAACATATGTTCAACAAACCCTAGCAGATGTCCATCTTAGGGCTGTAGCATAAGCCCAGTGTGAGCATGTGAGCATCAGCAGGCTCTTTGTGTTGCCTGCCATGGGCACTCTCACTTATGGTCCTAAAATCTCTATCCTCCTTCAGGCACAGCAATAGACCTTTTAAATAATAGTTAAAATAAGTGTAGTGAAAAAAATAACAATGGGCACAATTTGGGCACATGATTCACATCATGTTTAAGAAAGTGTTAGGTTGAGGTGTGGGTTTAGGTAATAAACTTACACTAGTGGCCTTTTATCATTCTCTGTTCAGATTGTTTGATTTATGCATGTCTGGGTCACATTAGTAAGTCATGTGTACAAGGATTGAACTACATTTAATACACATTGTACTGTTTAGTTTTAGCCTCGTATGTATGAATTCCTCTTGAGACCAGACTGCTCAGAGAGCTCTTTGGATCTAAATGTCTGATTATTAAATAAGACAGGGTCCTCCAAAATCTTCTCTAACCATGGTCGTATTATTTGCAGCTGATGTTCTGAACCTGATTCTAATTTTTCACATTTACTTTGTAATAAATGTGGGGGTGTCCTAACTTTTTCCTCATGACATTTGAATAATATACATTTTAAAAATGATGTTTTAAGACATTTCTTCAGTTGTATGTGTTTACTTATTAAAAATAATAACTACAATGTATTTAAAATGAACATCAAATGCCCATGTATTTAAATATGTGTGACAAACGTTTCATGGTGTGTCCTCATCTTTTCACGTGACACATAATAATAATATTCCTGCCGCCATTCTGAGGCACTACAAGGTGAAATTTAAAAGGAAGCAAAGTCTGCATCCACATCACATTCATGCATATGAATAATAACCAGTAACAGAGAGTGAGAGCCTGAATAGAAAGAGAATATGCAAGTGTTGCCATCTGCAGCTCGCACCGTGTTTGGCAGCGGTGTCCAAGCGCTCCCTGTCCCAGTAAGCGCAGATTAACAGACAAGCAGAGCAGTCTGGCAGTCACACTGGCCTGGTGTAGTCGACTCCCCCCTGAGACAGCATTAAAGAACCGTCTGCGCAGTGTGATATTGCCACTGTTCTGAAAAACCACCTTGTATGCCTCTAAACCCACAGGACAACATCTTTCCCCTAAATTGCTTCTCAAATCCCCACCTCTATCCTCACTAAGACGCAAGCATCGTGACCAAAAACGACCAGCTTATCCAGCAACCCTTTATCCAGCACGTGTCACTTCATCTCCCATGCATTTGCATGTTTCCTCATAGTCCCTGTTACTCCAGTAATACGACTCTACATGCAGAGCGTGGGGACCAAACAATGAAGCAGAGAAAAATGGACACAAAGCAGGAGGAGTGTAGGGTCAGTGGCCTGAAAGAGCTCTTGGCTGGCTGCTGGCTGACTGGAGCTGCCCCAGAGCCTGGCTGGGCTCCCTGTAGGCCCTCGGGTCCTCAGACAGTGGTGGATGCTGGAGTGGGAGGTACACATTAAGGCCAGCGTTTAATGATGACCCATGGTCTGTAATGTGAGCTTCTCTATTTCTGTCCAAAAATTAAATGTGGCCAATTTCCTCTTACTTTAAAGTTGCTTCTTTGGGTTTACAATAGAACTATAAAACCAATGTAGCTGGTAAGTTAACAAAAGCAAAACTCTTAAGTAAAGTTGGTTTTGTCTCTGAATTTTAAACTGATAATATTTAAATTTGCCTTTGTGCTACTTCTGCAATGTTATTATTTTTGTGCTTCTATTAATGCTTATATTGTCTAATATGCTGGTGGTCTCCGGCCTACAGGTTGAGAAACCCTGCTCTAAATGGCTCTAATCAGCTTTTTTGCTTTTTCATTAGGCAACTTTGGTAGCTGGTACTTGGAACTGGGCACTTGTCAGTCGCTTGTGGTTCCCAAACATAACATGTAAGCCCATATATGTTAGTTGTTACAAGTTAAAAGTGCCTTTTTTTAAATAGGGCTGACTTAAAAGTAATAGCCCAGTTAAAATATATTACTTTTAGAATAAAAAAGTTAAAAGGTTTACTTGATATATTCAGTTAGTAGGGTTTCTTTAAACACAATAGCAATTTTAGATTCACAAACCTGTTCAGATAATGGTATTTATATTCTACAAACCTGCAAAATCTGTTTTAGTGTTTTGCGACATTCTTCTGATGCTGAAAGGGTGGGGGTGAGCGCATGGGTTCTGCCATTCATATCTATGGACAGGAGTCCCCTAGTTTTGTTCATTTTTATGCTTTGGTCAATACTTAGTAAGTAACACAAGACTGTAGAAATTCAGTTCAGGTACTGATTCCAATGAACAATCTATAGGCATATCACTCACCTGAAAGTGATACAGAGAGGTTCTATCTTTCATGCCCCGTTAATTGAGCCTGTGCGTAATTTAATCATGTCTGTATCACCCATCTCACTCAACTCTTTTGCATGATTATGTAAGACCATGTTGACTCTGGGGTGTCATTTATATGCAGTGCACCATGTTAAAACAGAGGGGCTGAATGGGAGTTGGAACACAGCCACTGAGGGGCGTTTTGGAGCGCTGGCCAACGCCCTGAAGTGCCCTGTAGTGAAAAAGCTATACATAAATGGAAAAAACATAAATACACACCCTTGCATAATCAGCCTTTGGGACTCTAATGTGAGTGTGCAGTTTTAGAGATATGCCACTCATTGCATGACTGTCAGCACAGGTATAACTGATTATCACTTGTTTCCAGATCTACTGATCACTGTAAAGGATGAGCGCTGGAGTGTGGCTCTGCTAGGATACATGTGGTTGTCCCTGTGGTGGAGACGTGTGTGATTACGAGAGATTAATGATGATTGCTGAAGCAGGGGACTGTGGCAGTGGCACATGAGGAACGCCCTCATTAGTTACTGCTTTTAATGAGCGTAATTAGCCCAAGCTTGTCCTCCTTAAACACTCCATTATGCAACCTCATTATACTGTTTTTTTTTTTCCTCTTTATAGTTTCCAAGTGTTCTGCATGGAAACATCCTGAATGGAATAACCAGAGAATGAGATTTACACAAGCCCACCGGCGTGAATGAGCGGAAAGCTCAGCACTGCTGCTGCTGTTCCTGCTGTTGCTGAGTGTGTTCAGGCAGATGCTGGGTAATAAGTGGTTAAATGAGATGATTAAAGAGGCCTGTCATGTGAGTGTAACTCTATTAACTAAAGAAAAAAAATATATTCTCTTTAACGTGTCTGTTTGAACACTTGGCAACACCAGTCTCACCTATACGCCTTTCAAATATTGTTAATCCGATAATTTAAAACTATTATTAATTCAATTACACTGTACTCTGTGCAAGATTTAGACAATGGTGAGACAATCACACTGGGCTATAGTGGCAGTTAGTCCTATTGGGCCGAATTTGGAAGTTGGACCCTTAAAATGCCACATTGCAAAGCTTGGATCCCCAAAATATCAGCTTTGGAGAAAGAAAATAACAATTCCAATCGACGTCAGTGTAGAAATATTTCATTTCCCATTCATCATGCCTCTAACATCTTGGTGCCATCTTCAAAGGTCTGTGGAGTCAGATCTGTTTTGGCAGCTTGAGCGGGACTTATACAATATTAGGCAAGAGGTTTTTATGATATGCTGTGATGTGTGTGTTGTGCTAAAGAGGATTCATTCACATACATTCACATTTGCTGCTACACAGAATCATCTATCAAACATTTTGCAGCAATGCGAGGAACATTCCAACCAGGCGAGCAACTATTTAAGATTCTTCCAGGCTGGATTGGATTAATTTAAAGGCCATAGTGTGAAGAAAGTAGCTGAATTTTAGCGTATGGTCATTTGGGTCATAGATCAGAGACAAAAATTCCAGTCTAAACCGTTAAACATGCATGGTGATTTTCTGTCCTTTTAGCACCGACACCCATAATATTCTAGTTACAGTATGTCTAAATTCTAAGGAAAAAGTTCTTACAATAACGATAGTGTAACCCTTCTTGGTGCTGCAATGAAGCATTTAGAAAAGGTTTTCCATCAACACTTAAACCAGGCAAAGAACAATTTTCCTCCTTATACTAACCGTTGCCTTGACTTATCAACCCTTAAAGAACCCCTCTTCCAGACTGTTGTATCTTAGCTGAACCCGAAACAGCCATATACTGTCATGGATGATCTCCTTTGACTTCTTACAGTGTGTGAGAATCTGGTTCAGTGAAGGGAGATCTCGTGGTGAGGTCAGTATCCTTCTGCCCCTTCCAGAGCTTTTGTTTCCGCTTAAATACCAAGGCCAGAAGTAGCCTTATTTGGTCACGCTCTGTTTCCGTCTTCCTCTTGCTCTTTAACCTAGATGTGTGCACAAAATATCGCCAAAGGATCTTCTCATACTGCGCCTCAACATTTCAGACTTAAAATTAGCATAAGCCAGTAGGTGCTCTGAGAGCATGGTGGCCTTTCTGAGGTATAGCCTGAGGAACGGACACAAGCGAAATGCAAATGACTCTTCAGCAATAATGTGGGGCTGCAGAAATGTAGGTTTATCTGCCTTGTTTTGAATAGATGCATGCTCTGTACTGTACTGAAGCAGTGTGTTGTGAACGTCAAGGTTCTGGCACACCCGGTATGAACTTCTTAGTCTGAATTGGGAGAAATATTATTCTCCTTTCAGACTGATAAATCTATTGAATGGTATGTGTCTGTGTGGTTGTTCAAGAGTTCATGTGTCCACTCAGGTCTTCACTTGCAAGCAACTTTTTTCAGCCCTGGATTATTATTCAGTAGTTTTGTTGACCCTGGGGGCCCTTTTGGTTTCAGTTTGTGAACAGCTGGGGGAGGTTGTCAATCTGACCTTCACCCTCTGACCACTAGGATTTTTTTTTTCCTGTTCTCCTAATGGTCAGTCCATCCCTGCTTACAAGTGTTAGTGCACTGATGGCCCAATGAATAGAACAAAACAATGCACAAATAATGACTTTTAATAGCTGCTCACTGTAGTGACCACCAGGCCTGTAAGACTTAAGGTGCGCAAAGGCAAGAGTTTGTGAGTTTGGGCTGGAGATTGGGGTGACTTCTTCTAATGAGACTAGAAGCAGGACACAGGTTTTTTAGAAAAAACAGCAAGGTGTTGAAATATTTACTGTTTAAGGTGGAGATGAGATGGCCAAAAGCATATGTTTAAGATGGCCTTTGTTGAAACACCTCCATGAGGTCCATGTCAGCTTAGTTGACATCATGATGATTTATTTACAATATGTATTTAATGAATTACTTAACCTTTAATTTAAGTCATTAAGGACAAGTTCGTGATGATGGTGATGTCAGTTATGGTGAAACAATAAATGAGCAGGTGTCCAAAAACTTGCTTCAATTGTTTCAACTGTGAACACAACGGATCTCCAGAACATCAGGCAGGTCTGATGGTCAGTACCAACCAGAAGAATACCAGGGAAGGACACAGCTTGGGGTCATATCAGTGACTTGCTGATGCTCACGGAAGGTCCCACCTCATCATTTATGGACTTAAAGAATCTGCTTAAATGTTAGTCTTGGTGTCCAGGTCTTGACAGGTAAGAGCTGCTTTGTTGGCACCAGGGGAACCTATATAATACTAGACAAGTGGTTTTAATGTTTTGGCTTATCTTTGTAGTGCTGAAGAGCGTTTATTGACTTGTACTAGATTCATCTCTAAAAGCTTTGGCTTGGCTGAAGTCTAATTTTAAGTGTTTAACTGAACCTGAGGAAGCAACCAATATGAATATGAATAATTAAAGAAATAGTAATGATCATCATAAATGAGAGGACTCTCTCTGGAGATTGACGTTGATTAATATGCTCTATAGATGCTCAGATTCAGTGTGTGACCGATGTGTAGGATTAAAATGAGGCCTAAATGCTGTTTGATGAATTGTCTGTGTGTATAGATTTTTAAGGGGGTACCCAGGGTGCCTTATTACACCATAATATGACCCATTAGTCAATGAGGGTGAGGGCTCATTGACTCCTGCGCACGAGTGAGTATTCATCACATGCCATATTGATTCTTTCTTTTTTTCTGGTTGGTTTCACCTCTTCCTCCCAAGTGAATGCAGGTCAGGTCAGCCAGCCAGTAATTCCACCATGACCAAAAAGGAATAAAGAAAGAAACAAAAAGAGCGAGGGAGGGGAGTGCAGCAACCATATGGAAGGAGCACCGGGGGCTCCAGGCAATGAAGAGGAAGAACCTTGAGCCAGTTCATCTGAATGGAGCATGTAGTGGTAAAGGGGGGTCTACTGTACCCCCCTCCATCCCAATTCCACCCCCGTAGTGTCTCGCCCCGCAGCACTAGGGCTCAGTGAGACAGTGCAGGGGGGAGGCTGGGACAGGGAGGTAGTGCCTGCCAACAGCAGGTGTTGGTCCATCCTTCGGGGAGCAGGCAGCAGGCTGGGTACTGATGTGTGGCAGAGAGAGGGGGCCAAGCAATCTGGTGTGCAATGTTGGAGCGTCTGGATAGGCAGGAGAGGGCTGGATGCAGGCAAGGAGATGCCCCGACAAGCAGCACATGAAATTCGTTTTAGTACGTTAGGATACTTTTTTAAATTATTTTTTATTTTCCAAAATAAAATAAATGTCATGCCTCCAACCAATTCAATTTGTCAAAAGGCCATTTTTAAGCTCTTTAATCAGAAATTAATCAAACTGGCTTTATGACTGATGACATTATGTAAATGACCCTTGCTCTGATTGGCTGCCTTGCATTGTGGCTCTTTTAAAAGAATCCAGGATGCAGTACTCCTTACAACTTTAACATGCGTGATGGGATAAACTGCTGTTGTCCAAGGAAGTGAATGTGCTGTATATAAAGGTTTACTTACCATACAAGAACCAGCCATATCATAAAAAAACATTAAAACTGTTAAACGTTAAAATCATGTCAATCCCCCTCATACCACCAAAATGACTCTGAGCCATTGAGGCATGGCCCCCACAAGACCTCTGAAGATGTCCTGTGACATCTGGCAACAAGATTAATGTCAAAAGACTTCCTAAAACACATGTATTAGTTTTCATCCATCATAAGCCAAATCAAGCATCTTTTCACTTTCTGTTTTAATGTGGTGTTTCAAGCCCAAAAACTGCCCACCGTTATGTCCTTGTTCAAGTTCATGTCATCCAAATATCAATGGAATCTGAAAAAAAGTGTGTGTGTGTGTGTGTGTGTGTGTGTGTGTGTGTGTGTGTGTGTGTGTGTGTGTGTGTGTGTGTGTGTGCTGTCTCTTATACACAAAATGGACAAATTCCAAAATGTCTGACTTCATGTTGGGCCAGGTCAGTCATATCAACACTACATAAACATTTCCATTTCATCTAGTGTTCTATCTCATGTAAATCAAATTGCCCACTATTACATCATTATTTCACTATTCCTTTGCAATTTATCAAGTTTCTCTGGAGTGTAACCCAACCAAATCTGAACAAGACTCTAGAAGGAGTTCAAACAAGTGTGCAGAAAAAGATGTAAAGGATTCATACCAATATGGCTAAATTCTTGTTTGATTGAACTATGATGGTGATGTGAGCGACATGTTGTGATGAGTGTTCCTACCAAAACTTGTAAACCTTGGCAAGTTTTAAGTTATGAGGTGGGACCTCCGTGATCATCAGTGAGTTTTCGGCACCCATGACACCTGGCTAGTCCTTTCTCGAAGCACTCGGAAGACAGATAAGCCATTACATTTCAAGCACCTGCCTAATATTGTCTTGGTTCCTCTTGTTCCCCAAAAGCAGCTCTGGACTCCACAACACCTCTGAAAGTGTCCTGTGGCATCTGGCACCAAAACTATCCCAAAAGATTTTTTAAGTCCTGGAAGTTGTGAGGTGGGACCACATCAGCGAGCCTTGGGCAACCATGATCCTTAGGTCGTCCTTTTCTTTGAGCACTTTGATAGTCACATGGGTTGATGTTTGACAGATATGTTCTGACCCAGTCGTCCAGGCAACTCTCATGACCTATACCTATATCTGTTCTTAAGAAAGACCAAACACTGCCACATGTACATAAATCCATGTACCATTCTACATACAAATGCATCTTCCTATGTACATATATTATGCTTCTATTGAGTCTGTCTGTAGCCTACTAGCTTGTTTTGATCCTAATGTCTGACCTGACAGCTTCACAGGCACTGGATTGGTCGTTTTTGTCGGAGTTTCGTAACTAAGCTGTTTCTTCAGGTAAGGAAATTCTGATAGATGTTTTAAATGTAATAACTTTGTGCAGATGTCAAGATGGTAGGATTTCTAGTTAATTAATGGCCCAAGATAGCACCATATAAACTGCAAAAACTTGACTAGACCTACTGAGTGAGTCCTCAGTAGGATTGTCCTTTGAAGACTTTTGATCACACAAATGGATTGGTCTTATGAGGCTGCGTGATGACAACACCAGAAAGGTCCCATAAAACTCAGAGGGAATTTCAATACTTACATAAAGTACATAAAAAATAACATTTTAAAATAAGTATTTGTTTTCCACCCATTTGTGGTGCTGTTAATTTTCCTTCACATTGTAAATGTGCAGTGAATTGTCCTCACAATTGCATCAAACATAGGCTGCATGTCTAGGATGCATATGAAGGGTGCTTCGTTTTGGTGCAGCCTTCTGCAGCATAGTGGCTGAGAAATGCATCCTACCACGACTGAAGCCTTGGCTTTGGAACTCAGCTGTAGGACATGTCCTTTGACAATATGCAGATGATTTTAGATGTTCACTCAACCATCCCTTTAAATGTTCACAAGACCTGCAGCTTCTCTATCCATTATCTCTTTGTTACAATGAAGGGAGATTGGCATACCAGTAGTCTTTGGAGCTGGTATTTTACGCTGGCAGCTGGTCTGAGTGGTTGTGCTATCAGGCTTGAGGAGCTTCATCACCACACAGATGCTCCACCGGCTACTGCTCAGCCTAGTTCAATCGAAACCAAGTGCCATGGATTAAACATACAGGCATCATCTTCAAATCCTTTCATCCAAAAGAGTGGATCTGTGTTGGTTATATGTAGAGTACGTTGGCAGGAATTCTGCCATTCTCTGAGTAGAGTGAATGTTGTGATGGTAAAAGCTTCCAGAGCAGCTGAAGACGTGATTGAGTAAATGAGAGATGGGGAGAGTTGTCTAAACACTTCCATCACCATGTATATCCCTAATTTGCTCACTACTATAGGAGACCCTCTGAATTATTGATATTCTCATAAAGAGTGATTAAAGGCTCTGCTTCCTCATATTACAGAGGTTATTAAAGAGAAAGGCTGAGGATCACTAGAGGGTTGGTAATATTGCAGTGGTGTTTTGTTTTATGCACATTTTTTTAAATCTAGGTGCCAACAGTTCTTTAAAATGATGCCACGAAACAAACCATTTCCTGGAAATTGCACTTATATGTGGATGTTTAAAATATTTTACATTAGGTATGGTTCACAGGCTCCTAGAAAAATGGACATTATGTAGGTGGAGATGAGATTCTTACATGGGAAATTAAAATCAGTTCATGCTGAGGATGCATTTCAGTGACAAGTAAAAACAGAATCCGTTCAAAATGCCTGTTATTGCCATATACCATGTGGCTGTTGGGCTGTTTAATTTATGTAATGGTAAAAACGTGGAAAAAAATCATGAAAACCTGTTAAATATTGTCCTTTCAGTGCCTCCCAGCAGGCTTGACTATAACACTACTGTTCAATTTACTACGTTTCTTTACTGTCTTCTAAATGTCATAAATAATGTCTATAATGAATAAAATCCTCTTACCACACATTGTGGTTCTATAATTACAAACCCTTTCGCCCTGTTCTTATGTGGTCAGGACCCCAGAGGACCACCACAGAGCAGGTATTATGTGGGTGATGGGTCATTCTCAGCCCTGCAGTGGTGGTGTGGATCGGAATGGATCAGACACAGCAGGTGGTCATAATGTTAGAGTTGAATGATGTAACTTTTTTAGATGGTTTACATTCTGTTCATATTTTATATTCATTACATGTGAAAAATTTCCAGCTTTCATTGTTTTCCAGCTCATGAAAATCAAAAATTCAACCTGAAATTGTTGTAATATTTCATTTCAATGGTGAATAAATTACAGACAGTAAAACAGAAAAACCTAGTCACTTTAAATGCATCAACTACAAAATATTCTTTTTATACCAAATCAATGAAAAATGTCTCATGATATTCTTTTTTTTCCATTAAAAATAAAAACCACACCTTTTAGTTGGGTTGTGTTGGGTTGTGTTGGGTTGTGTTGGGTTGTGTTGGGTTGTGTTGGGTTGGGTTTTAATATGCAATGTCATTTTTCATGATGCTCAAAATACTAGACTCCCATGAGGAGAGCTTTGGAGGTGGCTTAATGAACACAGTGACAGAAAACCCTAACTTTCTGTAGGTACTTTATGTTATTTGTATTTATAGTAAAATGTATTCTTTGTTTTGCTGAGGAAGCATATTTTACAACTTATGCGTGTTTTTTAATTTGAGTTTCATAGTTGCCAAACCATTTGCACAATCCATGAAAAAATTCATCAATTCATATTCACAAATTTGATCAAAAGGTAAACATTTCTATTTTATATCAATTATATGTGTGGTAATTAGTAAAAGCAGGAATTCAGTTCCAATAACCAGACAGTATCAGCATTAAAACATTCAAAAGGCTGGAAATATGAAACGCAACAATCACAATATATATGACAGTTCACCTTTTTAACCAAATCACAAACCTTCTCATTATATTATTATTATTATTATTATTATTATTATTATTATTATTATTATTATTATTATTAAGAAGCAGAAGAAGAATGTTGCATTAGAACTAATACTAGACTTCCATGGTGAGAGGTTTGGAGATCTTTTAATGAACACATTGATGGAAAACCACCACGTTTTGTAGGAATATTATCTGCATTTATTCTAACATCTATACATCTATATATAATATATAGTGTATTAAATACTGAGGCCAAGCAAAATTTAAAAACCATTATTTGTAAAAATACAGCTGAGCACTCAGGCCAAGTCTATCTAGTACAGATTTTGGCTTCACCTGCGATTCTGTATGAGCCGTCTCTGTGCCACACTCGAGGCCCTGTAAGCTATCTGTGTTCATCAGCTCGCGAAGCATCCAGAGCATTCCAACATGGCACTGGTAGCTGAACAGTGGCTTTGGCTGTGTTGTTGTTATGGCTGTCGTATCCAGTGAGAACCATGTGTTGTGTGTGAGATTTGCCATATGATGGGGAACCTGCCCAGCTTGAGATGGACGGCTCCCTCTCCCGTGTGGGCACATGTGCGGACCCCTCCAACACCCTCCCCTCCTTCTCTGTCACACACACACACACACACACACACACACACACACACACACACACACACACACACCATCCCAATTTTTTTTGGAGCAGCAAAGTGACACAACAAACGAAATGGCTTTTCACAGTGATGGTGTCCAGGCTGGCTGTGATATGAGGCTGGCAGTGAGCTCAGAGGCTGGGCCTGGCTGAGAGAGTGTGTGTTTGAGGAGTGAAAGCTGCTCTCTGTCCCCCCTGTTCACAGCCAGGTCTTCAACTGCAGCCAAAACACTCCACAGCCGCCACCATCACTCTCTTTCTGCACTCCCCCAGCTTCCACAGGCCGCTCTGCAGCGCTGCTCATGGCTCTGCTTAAGACAGACGCACTGCTGCGAGCTCCGCTGTGTGTTTGTCTTAGGACTGCTGGATGTGGGTTTGTGTGTTTCTTTGTACATTTTGGGAACAAAAGAGGTTTTAAAGTTTTGTTAAAAAATATGTTTCTTTTTTAAACTAAAAAGTCATTTCAATTTGATTACTGAGGGTCAGGATCAGGTTCAGGTTCAGGTTAACACTTAGAACACTGGGCATCATTTATCAATGTCTTCCTAAAAATCTCTCTAAGAATGGGTGACATACATACTATTTGGACAAAAGTATTGGGACAGCTTCTCATCCGATGTCTCTACTGTCCACAGAAGACTGTCTACTAGGTTTTGTTACATTGTTGTGAGGATCCCAATCATCCTTCCAAAAAGTATTGGATGGAGATCCATCAATCCGGAGAACACAGATCTGCTGCTCCGCAGCTCAGTGCTGGGGGGTTTCATACCCTTCTAGCTCGGCATGATGCCAATAGGTTGATGATTTCATGATGTTTGTTTTTCTGCTACAGAGAGTCCTATTCTGTTGGAAGTACTTGTTTGTTATTATTAAAGTAGCTGAATGCATTCATTAGAAGGGGGTTTGTAAAGTGCTGCTTTATGAAGATGGAATGTTTGATGAACAATGAAACCACTTCCATTTAATTTCTGAAACTGGGTTTAAGTTTAGGTTTAGTGTTAACCCAAACGTGTATTCTTATATTATATATTCTTATACAAAATTTTATTCTAATACTACTTTATCTTCACTACTTTGTGACTACTTTGATCTGCTGTGCATCAATAACAATAACAATAATAATCATCATCATAATAATAATGATAATAATAATAAAAAATGATTTTATATATATATACATACATACATACACACACACACAATCATTAGGGGCATTAATACATATAGGTAATTTCATATAATATATACTGTAATGTGTGTCACATGATATCAGTTACACCCTTATCATGCCTTATATCATATTATATATTATCTTATATTATACATTATCACTGAAACATTATTGTCTAAAAGTTGTCAGAATGTTTAAAAATAAAGAAAGCTGTTGGATTTTCTAAAGAAAAGTGTCATAAGAGTGGACACTTTACTGAGTGCTATTATAACAGATATGGATTAATAAAAGAGGGCTTTCCTCAGCAGTGTCCTAAAGTGTCTGTGGTTCATACTGAGGCAAGGTGTGCCCTAATTATACGATTCCACACGCTCAACTGACAGCAAAACTTGCGTCTTTGGCAACATCTGCTGCGCTCTCCATCCCCAAGTTAGGTTTCAGTTATGTATAATAGATGTGTTAGTTCTCTAAACGCTCAATATGTTAGGCAGCGGTTCAGGCCTCAGGTGAGCTGCACAGCAGTCAGATGATATTAGCTCCGCTCTGTACACTCCAGCACAGACCCCCACAGTCTGAGAGAGAGAGAGAGAGAGAGAGAGAGAGAGAGAGAGAGAGAGAGAGAGAGAGAGAGAGAGAGAGAGAGATAATACCCTTCAAACTGAAAAGCATATATAACACTTAAATGTTTCTGTACAAAATGTTGATCTGTGTCTAATTTTAATCTGATTATATAAATAATCATCATAGTTCTTAATATTTTCTTATTGTGTTCCTTTACTTCTGTTTTTCTTTTCATTTCATATTTTCTTTCTTTTATTCATATTTTCTTTCATTCAGTTTTTTCTTTCTTTAGTTCTTTATTCTAAATTTCTTCTTTCATTCAATTTGTTTTCTTTCTTTAGTTCTTTCAAATTTTCTTTCTTTTTCTTTCTGTTTTGTTTTCTTTCTTTCCAAATTTCTTCTTTCTTTGATTAGTAAAATTCTCTTTATTTCATCATCATTTCTTTCCATCCTTATTTTTCCATCTTTCTAGTGTAAATGTTCTATATTGTGTTATTTATTATATTAGTATATATTTTATATTTATTATGTATCGCTAGAACATCTGGTGCTGACTCGTTCACTTCATACGTGTGGTTGTATGTTCATCTGTTAATTGCTATCATTTTTAGATATATATCACCATAATAATAAGTCAGGTGTAAATACTGAAACCCTCTGTATGAGTTGAGATGGTCCGTGTCAATGTTGTTCTGAATGAAGCTGGGTTTATTTTACAGCTGACCAAACAACAACACAAGGCTTTTCTCTTCTGTAATTGACCCACCGGACATTTTCCAAATGATTTCTGCTGCAGTTTCACGATTAAAATTCAGAGCCTCTGGCAAAGATCTGACCCAGATTAGGGAGAGCAATGCGAGGTGGAGACCCAAACCACGAATCAAACAAATGTATTAATCATTATGGTAAAATAATGTCCTCTCATTTACATCTGAGGAAATATTGGATTTGTTTAATCAAATTTGGAATAACTAATGCTGTAAAATCATATCCTGCTATTTTAAACAAAATGACTTTCTCCTTTAATCACAGTCATGGCCTTCTTTCTTTTTCTTTCCTTCTTTTGTTCTTTCTCTTTTTTCTTTGTTTCTTTTTTTCTTATTTCTTATTTGTTTTTCTTTTGTACTTTAATTTCTATATCTTTTCCCTTTCATTTATGTATTCTCTTCTTTCTTTCTTCCCTATCTTTCTTTCTTTCTTTCTTGCTTTCTTTCTTTCTTGCTTGCTTGCTTGCTTGCTTGCTTGCTACTCCGAAGTTTCTAAGCTCTGACATTGTGTCCAGCAGGGGGGTGCCACAAAGAGTGCCTCGGCTGCGTCCCATTCTCAGTGATGAGGACTGATTGAAGAACTCCACAGTAAACTTAGAAAACTCCTGTTGAAGGCCTCAGACCTTCCTCTGCCTGACCCACAGGCTGCTCTCGCATCCCTTCACTTCGAAGCTGTAAACAAATGTCAAATCTCTGGCCTTCCACCGGATGTGAGTGCTGTGATGTCCGTAACTGCTTTGCTGCTCATCACTGTCCCTCTGTATCGCCTTCAGTCTTTCATTTCACTTCAACAGAGCTTCAAGACCTTTGGCTGACTTAATGCATCTTTTGATGAACAGTCAACAGCTAATTGACTAAATTAACAAGCCTATTTGCATAATCAAGAATTTTGGGGGATTTTTTTTAGTTTAGCAAGGCCCAGAGAGTGCCTGTCAGTCAGTCTCTGCTGTCACATCCAATCAAAATCGGTCTGGATGACAGCTGAACGGGTGTGGGCAGGGGCGGTGGGGGTGAGGGGCGGTGGACGATGGGTAGTTGTGGGGGGGTGGTAACCATGTCGATATGCAAAACAGGTCGTCTGGTCTGGCCAATGGCCGAGCTGTCAGACGCCAACGGGGGTCACTGGGAATGTATGCAAATTTGACATTTCTTCCCTCATTTGCATACACACACACACACGATCAAATGATTTTTTATGGTATCAGAGTCAAGGAGCCTATTGGTCTGTTTAGCTGAATTTGTTTTTCGGGGGCTGATTGGACAGTGAGCAGTGTCTGCTCTGCAGAGTAGCTTTTGCTTAATGACAGGAGAGCCAAGGTCTCCAGGCCAGGGGTCTCCATGTTCCCCTGAGCACCCCTGAACCCATCCATTTCTCATCCTGATGTTTCATCCTGCTGACAATCGCTCTGCTTACAGAAGTTTCTGGTAGCCTGGGCTAAAGATTCACAGGGCTGATGGCCAAGGGCCTGTGGTGGCTTCCGAAATCAAGGGTGTTAAGAAGAGTTTATTCTGCTTATGGAGTCTCTACTGTCCAGTGAAAATGTTCTACAAGATTTTAGAATATTGCTGTGAGGATTTGATTGCATCCGATGACAAGAGTGAGTCGGTGACATTAGGATGTTAGATGATCGTTTTCAACTTCCCAACTCATCCCAAACATATTAGATGGAGCACCATCCTCCCAGAGAACACAGATCCACTGACCCACAGCTCAATGCAGGGGGCCTTTATACCCCTCAGGCCCATGCCAAGCATTAGGCATAGTGCCTGTAGGTTCACGGTTATCTGTTCCAGAGAGTCCTATTTTTTGGCAGTACTTCTCTACAGGGACCAGAGCCCCTGTGTGTGCATTTGCATGTCTGTGTCAGCAATGAATACAATTTAAAGTGGCTGCATGCATTTGTTAGAGGGAATGTCCACAATTTAATCAAAATAATTATAATTATTACATCATAAATATGAGTTACATGTGTTAGTATTACACCTGTACAGTATAACTAAGGTCCTCTGTTCACATATTCCAACTCCCAGGGTCAGAGTGCAGATTCAGCCCCTGGTGCTACATGCTACAGCAGCCCCCTGGAGCAGAGGGCTTAAAGGCTCTGAGTCGGAAGATGAATCATACCACAACGATGGATGGATGGATGGACGAACGGACGGACGGACAAACATCAGCATCAATAAAGGATCATATCATTCTAAGGCCTTTCAATCATGTGTCCAAACTTTTCACTACTACTGTGGCAAAAATGAGCCTAATACAGTTATGAAGTTCAAACACAACAAAGACATTCTTCTTACTAGAGTCTCCAGCCCTGCTGATGATGTTCTGATTAACTGATACAGCACTGGGACAGCTTTTACTCTTCCCTGGCCACACACACACACATGCACACACACAGTACTGGCACCTTACTGACTGACACACTGCATCTGGAGAGACATGGGTCACCCAGCTTTGGCAAGTCCAGCCTTGGCTCACTCCCACATAGTGAGCTCATGGCCTTGGCAGGTCCCCCCACCAGCCTGGGCCCATGGCTGCATCCCTTCCTCCCATCTTGTCCTCAGTGTGATTACACACCTGCCTGGCACGTGTGCACGGCCAGGGAGCAAGGCCGAACTGGACTCTTTTCTGCCAGCTCCACTGCCCTCGTTGGGCCCACTCTGATGTCAGCCATTGTGAAAGGCAAGTGGGCCCCTGCACTGACCGGAGACTGTGATTAAGCAGCAACCGGGAAGCGGCCAGTGCACTGGACCCAAGCCACACTGCCCTTGTTTGTGAGCACCACTAAGCCAAGATTCACTCACAGGGCTGCTGGGACCGGGCCTGCTGCTGCAGAATCAGACCTAGAGTGCCACACAAACAGGTCAAGGTGAATGGAGAGGGTTTGTGCATTAGAACTGGATAAGACTGGCAACATTAATTATTCACATTATTTCCATTCACTGATCAAATGAGTCCACAAGAGCCGGGCATGCATTTTAACCTTTGCTATAATTATCTAGAATTTAATCATAAACAAATAGGCCACCATATAATAAATAAAAACAACAAATAACAAACAAATACCTAATACAATAATAATAATACAATAATACACACAATAATACAATAGCGCATGTGTCTACAAATCTACAAATATCCATAAATTGTGATTATTTAAATGTTATTGGCTGTTTGATTGGGCCACAGCACTTATCATCAGTAATGCTAAAACTGTGTTTTTTACATACTTCATGATCCCTTTTCATCCATATTCATCATTTAAAGTTGATTGTCCATTACTTATTCAGGCCTGAGTGGTCAAACAGTGTTGAATGCCCAGCTCTGTGTATCTCCCCCTAAAGATTCACCCAAACAAAGTGGAGAAAAACAAAGACAGAGGCCGCCCTGCTCTTTAGGCAGAATCTGATGATGCATGAAGCTCGGACAGTGGCCAAGTCCACTCTGCTTGCTCTCTCTAATGCAGACCTACTGCTGCAGCCTCAGTGCACATGAGAGAAGACGCACACTGGCTGATGCCTCTAGCCACTCGGTCGGCCTCCCACAGCATGGCCTCACCCACGCTGCAGCACTCTGAAGATAGAGTAGTAGCTTTCATTCTCCACAGATGGACACTTGTAGTGCACTTAGAGGGGGCAGAAGTGCACATGTCACATTGTTAAGTAAAAGTATAAATATTGCAAAAAACTGGTGTTTAAAATTTAAATCACATAAAAATATAAAAATTCTCCAAACACTCCAAAATGTACTTAAAGCGTAAGTTCAAACTGAAGAACATTGTTGCCTTCCCCTGTAAAGTTACCATTTTGGTAATACATGTTTTTCATTGAACAATAACAATACAAATACAAACAATAACTATGTAAACTATGTAGTGGCAGAATGTGTTTAGAATATTCATATAAACACAGCCATATCAATTTGGCCAGGTTACCTTACATGCCTTTTGGGAGGCTAGAGCAACCTGGAGTACCCAGAGGATAAATTTCCATGGGTTCACAAGAGGAACAAGCCAAAAGTCTTACAGGGACGAGCAGGATTCAAACCCACATTTAATCTGAGTTATTTTGGAGAATTTTGATTTGAAAAACAGCTCCATATTCGAGGAATACTAAAAAAGTGGAAAAATGGAAATATGGAGAGTTCATTGAAAACAGAGCAAAGCATTCATCTGTTCTGCAAACAGATTCTTCATAAGTGCACTTTTAATGTGTTTTTAGTGATCAGACTAATACACTTAAACTGTTTTAGAAGAGAGACTGAAATAACATATGTATATAGTATATAGTATAATATACATGTATAAATTGAATTATTTATAGTTTATGGTTTATATATGAAACAAATTAGTGTTCCAAAATAACTGTATAGGCTATAAGTATAGAACAGTATGAACAGCAATTTGGCATACTTAGTTTTTTATAAAGGTCAAACACATAATAACACTTCTAGAAGTCCTTCATTTCTAAGTAAAAAGAAATAATCCCTATCATGGGAGCACTGTACTCGATACTCGAATATCATTGTACTCGATACCTATCATAGAATATTTTTGTCTTTAATTATGTGTATATATATATATATATATATATATAGTACATACAGTGTAGGAATAGAAGCATAATATAAAAAAGTGAAAACAAAATAAAAGTAAAGTACTTATACTAAACTATTGAAGTACAAACTTCATTACTTCCCACCTCTGAACAACTTTGTGATGTTGGCTGTGTGCTGACAAGCGTGCACTCCAAACGTACAAATGTGTAAGAGGGTGGAAAGAGGTTTTAGCCCGATTGAAAGGTCAGCTTCCACAGGTTCCACAGGTAGGAGAATGTAGAGGCGGTGGTGTTCCTCCTGCCCTACATATTCCACACGCATTCTCCTGTTTTACAAAAGGAAACAGTCTCTGAATGATGTTGGACCCTATTTAAATAAGTTAGATATGACTGAACACACGTAGTCTGTTCCAATTAATACAAATCCTAAGGAGCAGTGAGCAGTGAGAGCAGTGGCAGAGAGAGAACTGGCATCAAAAAGGCTGTAAAGTGATTCATTTTCTTCCTGATGTGGTGTGTCTGCAGTGAGCTGGAGCAGTTCCATTAGGAAACCTGGAGTGAGTCTGATGTTTGCTCCTTCAGTAAGAGTTCTCTGTTCTAAACGCACTGTAAAGCAGTCGTTCAGTAATCAGTCTGGTTCTCTGACAGCTTATTGTTACATGCCCGAGTGGATCCTCAGCAGACCATTTAGTGTGGATATAAACATACACTGTAAATCGATTCTCAATCTCACAAACATTGTGCTGCACTGTAATGTATTCTACTATAAGCAAAGTATTACTGTAAATGTACTGTAGTGTAATGCACAAAGTACTGAAAATGTATTGTAAAGTACTGTAGTGTAATGTATTGTATTCTACTGTACTGTAATGTATTGTAAAGTTCTGTAGTGTAATGTATTGTAAAGTACTGTAGTGTAATGTATCGTAAAGTACTGTAGTGTAATGTATTGCATTCCACTGCACCAAATGTATTGTAAAGTTCTGTAGTGTAATCTATTGTATTGTACTGTAATCTACTGTACTGTAATGTATTGTAAAGTAATTGTAGTGTAAATGTATTGTACTCTACTGTACTGTAATGTATGATACTGTAATGTACTGTACTGTAATGTAATGTAGTGTACTGTATTGTATTGTACTGTACTGTAAATGTATTCTACTATAGTATAAAGTATTGTACTGTACTGTACTGTAGTATAATGTATTGTATTGTACTGTACTGTAATGTATTGTAAAGTACTGTAGTGTAATGTATTGTACTGTACTGTACTGTAATGTATTCTACTATAGTATAAGGTATTGTACTGTAATGTACTGTAGTGTAATGTATTGTATTGTACTGTACTGTAATGTATTCTACTATAGTATAAAGTATTGTACTGTAATGTACTGTAGTGTAATGTATTATAAAGTACTGTAGTGTAATGTATTGTATTGTACTGTAATTTACTGTAGTGTAATGTACTGTATTGTACTGTACTGTAATGTATTGTAAAGTACTGTAGTGTAATGTATTGTATTGTACTGTACTGTAATGTATTGTACTATAGTATAAAGTATTGTACTGTGCTGAAGTGCTTTGTTTTGGCACTGGGTTGTCTTGTGCTAGATTGTACTGTATTACATTACATTTTATCGTATGGTACTGTACTGTGTCGTACTGTACTATAATGAACAGTATTTGAACATTACCAGCATATGACTATGTATCTCAGGGTAGTACACAGTTACTAAGTATGAAGTTCAAAAGTTTGCATAGGCTTCCCTCCACTGAACTGGTCTCAGCACGAACCCCTGAAGCACCCCAGGGCTCTGACACTGAGCCACAGTGCTAGCAGTCATCTGCTCATGTCTTCACTCCACACGTCCTCTCACCTCTAAAAACGCCTCTCACCCACACTGGGCCGGCTGCATGCACTATTCATGAGATCTGTAACAGGGGAATATATTCTCCCAACAGAATTACCGGATTCATCCCAGATATGATCTTGTGAGTGTGTGGTGGAAGAAGGTCAGGAGAGATAGTAGAGGAGGGTGTAGGGTGGCTACCCCTATCCCCTATCCCTGCCTGCAGCACTCAATGCAACTGCTGACCCGCTTTCTCATTTCCCCCAAGTGGAAAACAAAACTAATTACGTGGAAATATGATAATGTATTGGCGCTAGAGCCGCTGCCTCTCATTAAGGCATCTGCAGTAACTTCATTGTTTCTGTAATTACATTCAACCCCCACCACCACCCCTCACTACCCCTTTGCTCTCTCTCTCTCTCTCTCTCTCTCTCTCTCTCTCTCTCTCATATCACTATCTCTCCACTCAGCTAATGTGCAAGCATTTCCTCCTTATAGGAGTACTGCCCTTCACGAAATAAGAACATTAGTGACCAGTCTGGGGCACTTTGCATCAAAGTCTGCCTCATTTGCATAATCACAGGATTGCTCCCCTCCTCGCCTGCAGTGAAGGTCATGTCCCATGATTCCTCTGGATACCCCCCTCCTTCTCTTTCTCAAGACTCCTTACACACATTCAAAGATCCCTAGTGTCCCTAACACTGCACCTGGAAGGCGGAGTGGAGCCTCCTCTTGGCAGGCTTACTCATCAAATTAACCCTCAGTTCCTCCGTCCTGTTATCAGGAACCTCATCAGTGCTCATTGCATCTGACAGGTCCTCAGCGCACCACTGAAAGGCCACTGACAGTTAACCCCTGAACTCCTCCCACTGCTCGAAGTTTCCCAATGTTCTCCAGCATTATCACAGAGCAGGCTGCAAACTCCAAATGGAAAACTTTGATCACGAGGTGCAGTTAACTGGCGAAGGCTGCCGCTGGGCTTGAGGGTCAGATACTGTGCCAACATGCAAGTTCTGCCACTGTTGATTGGAATGCGTTAATAAAGGATATCACTTAATTTCAGCCTGTGATAGTGAGGTGTTAAAGTCACATCCTCATCCTCCTTGTGTCTGGTGCTACTGTAACATCAGACTGTACCTGTTAATTAAAGGAGGAACTCTCAAAGAAGTGTCATTGGTGTGATGTGAGAGGAACTTTCCACTCCTTCAGATGATTCTCCTCACTTTCTATGAGTAGGCTGATCCTGCACTTTTGTAAGTCGCTCTGGATAAGGGCGTCTGCTAAATGCCACAAATGTAAATGTAAATGTACTCAACTCATTGTAACCTTTTACAGAAAAAATGTAGAAAATGATTTCACGTTCACCTCAGACACAACTTCTATTATAAGAGTGTTTTACTATGTCAATGATTTTTAGTATCTTCTCTAAAGATGTTAAAACCATTGTTGTCCTATTAGACCAAAATTAGACATTAAAAGTTTATATTATTTTTGAAACTATGCCTATTATTCAAAGACTTAGACCTCAGCTCAGACCTATCAGAGCATGGACTCCACAAGACCTAACCTTACAGCAGATCCTTTAAGTCGTGAAAGTTGCGACGTGGGACCTCCATGAGCATCAATGAGCCTTGAGGCCCATGGTCCTGTCGCTGGTTTTCCATCCTTGCAGCACTTTTGGTAGATAGGGCCTAATGGCCAATGCATTTTCCTTTAGAATTTACTAGAATCCTTCTTTATGGGGAAAGAAATATATATGAAATAAAATAAGAAATTAAATGAATTTTTGAAAATGAATAAACAGATCCATTAGGCCATAGCTATAATGATGACTGAATATCAGGGACACTCCACAAGACCTGCCTGATGGTTTGGAGATGTTTTTGATGATTTATACACTTGTCCATTAATTATTTAAAATTTAAAAAATGACACCAGATAGGCATTTCATTATGCAATGAGAAAACGATGCATTTGAACATGCACATTATTCAACAACTCTAAAATACACCGTTCAATACAATAAGTATCCCACCTGTTGTTCCAAGCTTTCTCACTCTAGTAAACCTGCCAAGTGGAATTCAAGGGGATGGATGGAGGGAGTTGATGTATGACTCGGAGCCAGAGAAAGTTAAAGACCCAACTGTGACAGGTGCCCAGGCCCAGTGGCACTGGCCAGGGCAGTGCCAGCTTTCTCTTCTAAAGTCTGAAACGTGAAAGGGTAGTAGTCAGAATGCATCAGCAGTGGTCACTCAGATGGGATTAAAGCTAAAGTCTGCTGCAGTTCCTGGCATCTTCTCAACTCACTGACAGCGTCAAACAAATTCACACAGATGAAAAGTCAGAGCCAGGCCAGTGTAGAACTTCAAGCACAAGTGAGGCCTACAAAACAAACATACACCACGGAATTATAGGATTGTAAAAATGACAGCTTTTAAAAGGTTCTTCACTTACAGCAATAATTTTATTATTATTATTATTATTATTATTATTATTATTATTATTATTATTGCCATATTATTATTATATGGCTAATACTCATTATTATTATTATTATTATTATTATCATCATCATCATCATCATCATCATCATCATCATCATTATTATTATTATTATTATTATTATTATTATTATTATTATTATCATACTCATACAAGGGTTCTTAAAATGCTTCTATATAACACCAAAAAGATTTGGAAATGAAATAATTTTCAGTACTATAGAGAACCTATTGTTTATAGCGTAAAAACATTTAGGTTAAGAATTTAATCTCACTGAATGTACACACAGTACAAGACTCCATGCTTCTTGGGCTGCGCTGCTTATCCAACTTACAGTGTTAGGGCTTCTGAGCACTTTAAGATTTTTTTTGTTCACGGGAATACATAGAGGGATGGTGTGTATATATGATTTATTGATGTTTGTGGAGTGAGAATAACTGCATCCAGTTTAAAAGTATGTTTCAAGTTTGCTTAAGTTGTTGGGGTGTTTTAATTTGCTTACTATGATATAATAATAATACACACAATAATAATAATAATAATAATAATAATAATAATAATATTTATTAATACACTATTATTATTATTATCATTAATAATAATACTAATATATATTAGTAATAATACAATTATAATTATTATTAGTTATTATTACATGATTACATATAACACACACAGAACAATCAAGCAAACTAGTGTAACCTCAGGAACACATTTTTTCTCAGCATGATGACATTTTAAAAGGTAAATTAATTTTATTCATTACATTTAAAGTGAAACATTCTCAAGATGTGTTTGTTTTATTCATGAAAAATCAGAAATCTAAAATCTCTAGTTCTTAGAATACTTAATTTTGTGCTTTGATAAATTATCAACTGCATTAAAACAGCATTTAAAAATGGTAATGAAAAAATAAATATAGTGCATAACATTTTGAAAAAAACATTTTCACTATATTCTAATTCCCTGAGATGCAGTAGTGCTTTGATTTAGTGAAGTTAACACAGCATTCTCTCTTACCTCATTTAATCCATCCATTTATGTTCTTTCACAGTATTCTGTTTTTTAAGATGTATATCTATATATGACAGTATTGTCAGAGTACTTTTCTGTGTCCATTACAATCATAGGTGAAATCAAAAGTATACCATCAAAATATCAGAAATCAGAATTTATATCTTCGCATTAAGAGAGGTTTCAGAAACAGGTTCAATCTCAGCTGTCTCTGTCGTGTGCTGATGTGAAGATGTGATGTAATGTAACAGCAGTAAGAAAATCAGGGCTGTTGATAACAAAGTGATGTCAGACTAACTGATAGACCAAGACTCTCTCATTGACAATCTTTGAAAGTCAAAGAGGGAAGGGAAACTAATGTGAGGCAGGAGTTCAGCCAGCGAGGAAAACAAATGTCAGTGTTTTGTGTCAGCGTCCGTTAAAACATGCCTCAACACATTCCTGATTGGATGCAACCCCGTATTAATTGGAAGTGACAGGCCAGTGCCATCAGCCCTGCCTGCGTCCCCCCCTGAATCTGTTAATCATGGACTTACTGAACTGACTCAGTATGTTTGTGTGTGTGTGTGTGTGTGTGTGTGTGTGTGTGTGTGTGTGTGTGTGTGTGATTGTGTGTGTTGGAGACTTCAGTTGAAGATTAAATGAGTACTGGTTGCCGTCAGTCAGTACAAAAACAAATCACAAATAATGCTTATAATAATAATAATAATAATAATAATAATAATAATAATAATAATAATTAAAGTGAAAGTTGTGGCAAATCAAATTTGCACACTATATTTTCACTTTTTTACAGCTGCTTTAGTGGTTTTGCAGGTAAAGGCCTTTTGAACCTTATGCACACTATTTAGTATCATGTATTTTCTAAATCTGTGGTCACTAATAGACAGACCACAGTCTAGATCCTGAAACAGACCTATAACTAATAATCTATTAATTATTGATCATTATTATTACAACTATTTAATTGTGACTTTTGTTTATTTTAAGTGTCCGAGCCTTTCCAGTAAACATTGTTTCACACCAATCAAAAGTATCACATCACATAGTATCATATCACACATGCTGCTGCTCAGTAAGTCAGACCTGTGCATTATGATGAGCACATGAGTGTATGGCACATACAGCACAAATTCCCTCCACTGCCCACCACAGTCAATTGACCACAGCCTAACTATGCCCAGACACAAATCTAAACCAACACAAATGATTTTCCCTGACTGTAGTTCACTGTAGTCTGTAGTTTCTCTACATACTTTATTCTCCTCCTTTCACCCTGATCTTCAATAGTCAGGACCCCACAGGACCACCACAGAGCAGCCATTATGTGGGTGGTGGGTCATTCTCACTGCAGTGACACGGACAGGATGGCGGTGTGTTAGTGTGTTTTGCACTGGTACGAGTGGATCAGACACAGCAGTGCTGCTGGAGTGTTTAACCCCCTTAAGTTCACTGCTGGACTGAGAACAGTCCACCAACCAGAAATAACCAGCCGACAGCGTCCTGTGAGCACCGATGAAGGACTAGAGTATGACCAACACAAACTGTACAGAAACAGATGCGCTTCTGTCTCTGACTTTACATCTACAAGGTGGTGCAACTAGGTAGGAGTGTCTAATAGAGTGGACAGTGAGGGACACCTGCTCTGTGGTGGTCCTGTGGTGTCCTGACCACTGAAGATTAGGTTATAAGTTCTTTATGTGTTAGATACATTAAACTTGTTGCACCTGTGTGAAACTAAAGATACTAAACTATATGAAGAGACATCATTACATTTTTGAGTGACAACTCTGTTTGCAAGAACAGGTCCAGGAAGCTCAGTGCTGATTTACTGAGCTCGTCCATGGATGGAATTGTCATTAGCAGAAAACAGAGCTCAAATCGAGGTGTATCAACAAGTCTTGTTTTCTTTTCTGCATGTGCTGTATCACTTTCCCTCTCTTGGGGCAGCAAAATGGCGTAATAAAAGTCAAAACACCTCTGACTGTAAAGCAGAGCTCCAAACCAGAAGGAGAACACTGAGTAATCTGTAAAAGGCCAGCCTACATGGCAGGATCTCAAACCCCCCTGAAGATACAGCTCAGCTTGTCACTGGTTTCAGATGGTCTGAGGTGGCCTTTGATGGTTAGAATGGTTGAAAAACTGGGCACCCAGATGTAAACATAGCTTAGACAGCTGGATAACCTTCTTATGTTTTCATTGGCATAGTGATTAACCCCTTCCAATGAATGCACTCAGCTACATTCATTGACAAAAAATTACACATCATAATAATTGCAAAAAATAATGGCATGCATTCTGTGTTTGGCATATATGTAAACGACTAAAGGTGATTAGATACAGGGTCTTGGCATAAAGCCAAGGGTAAAGCGCTTCCCCCACTGTCCTATAAAAAGGCTCTAAGAGGCTAATTTGCAGAAAATTTCTTGGTGAGAGATCATTACATTACATCAGACTTTGAGAGGGCTGTATTATTGGACTGAGATGGTCATTTTAAAAAAATGCCATCATCTAGGCCATTCTGCCTTCAGCTTTGTCTGCAGTGGCAGGGCACAGGGCACTAGAGCTTCCTTTCAGTTGTACAATAAATGTATTGTTTCACTCAAAAAGTTTCATTCCAACTACTCCTTCACAGACACTCTCTGAATCCAATCAAATCTTCAACATACTCACTCCAAAATCTAGTAGGAAGTTTTCCCTGGACTGTAGAGATCCTCACTCCAACAAAAACAGGATCATCTCTTTTTAATTCTCTAAACAATGGATGAGTAGGTGTCTATATATTTTTGTCTTTATAGTGTAGTAAGGCCTCCTGTTGGATCATTCAGGATTTTAAGCTCATAACAATACATTGCGGAATTGAGGCTGCTCTTGTCTGCTGTTCAGTAGTTCTGTAAAGGAATGTTGTTCAGAGAGAGAGAGAGAGAGAGAGAGAGAGAGAGAGAGAGACAGAGAGAGAGAGAGAGAGAGAGAGAGAGTTCAGACAGTGCAGAGCTTCTCAGCAGGGGGGACATGCCTTTGTCTCAAAGGTCAACCAAAGGTGAGAGACAGGCCCTGTTTGTGTGCATTGGGACTATACATGCACATTGCAAAAAGTGTGTGTGTGTGTGTGTGTGTGTGTGTGTGTGTGTGTGTGTGTGTGTGTGTGTGTGTCGAGGGTAGAGATTGTGTTATAGCCCTTTGTGTTCAAACCTGTTCTCTTCATTTCCCACCCATTTCCTTCCAGGAAGCCCTGAATGCCATAAAACATCAAAGTCTCCAATGCAAACACACACACACACACACACACACACACACACACACACACACATTAATGTGTGTATATATATATATATATATATATATATATATATATATATATATATATATATATATATATATATATATGGCACACACACACACACACACACACACACACACACACACACTCACTCACACTCAGCTAACAGGTCTACCTTTCAAACTGGAAAAACTGAAAACTCACTTCATCTCTTTGAGAGTGACCACACACCTCTCTCTCTCTCCCTCTCTCTCTCTCTCTCTCTCTCTCTCTCTCTCTCTCTCTCTCAGAGCGGTGGGGTCTAAGGCATGCCTCCTTTAGGGAATAAGAACATCTGGGTTTGTGAGTGCAGCAACAGAGGAGTAAAACTCTTGGAACTGCTCAGCACATTTCCTGTGTTTGGAGGTCTTACTTTTGCTCCTTTCTTTCCTTCTTTCCCTCTCTCTCGTTCTATGCCTCTCTCCTTCTCTCTCTCCTGTTGCTATGTGGTGCTGCTTCACTCTCCACTCTGGCAGTTGGGCAGTCTCTAAAAGACGTGTCAACATTCCCTCTTTTGTCTGCTTGATCTTTCTCTTTGTTTGCTCTCCTTTGTGATGAGTTGTGGAGGTCCTGTTGGGCTGAAGGTTGGGTGCACTCTCTGAAGAAGCCTGAGCTGGCCAGATCCCTCCACTCCACTCTCCAAGCACGCTGCAGAAAAGAGAAGGCCACAGGACGAGACTCTGAAGCAGGTATGTCATATATGATGCCTACAGGTCCTCCTCCAGTTTTAAGACCTTCTTTTCTAATGAGACAAACAACAGTTTATGGGTTCTCGTCTTTGTCTGGGCTGTTTTCATTGTGTGATCAGGAAACAACAGGGCTTGTCCTGCATGTTTCTAATGTTCCTGATTTGTCAGTACATGTTTACAAGCTTACACGTGTCTACAGGTGTAGGTCATCTTCCATACAGTCACAGATTCTTCAACACATATCTACTCATCATTCTTGCCTTTTCAGACTATTAAACTATTATCACCCCTACACACACCCACACACACACACACACACACACACACACACACACACACACACACACACACACACACACGTGTTCTTGATTTACCTAGAATGACTCATTAGAAACAGACCAAATCACAACCTAAGCACCCATACATTTCCAGCTTGCTGTGAGGTTCTAGGTATGTACAGTACCAGTCAAAGGTTTGGTCATGCTGATCATGCTGGTCAACTATTATGTTCTTTTTGGTAGACCAGTGTGATCATGCTGGTCAGGTTTGGTTTACCAGTTTCATAATGCTGGTAATTTTAGTCAACCAACTTGGTCTTGCTCAACCAGCCTAGTCATGTTGATCAACCATCTTAGTTGTGTAGGTCAACCACCATGGTCTTTTGGACCAGTATGACCAGCAAAACCAAGACAGGTATATTATTTTGAAGAGTATAGGTTTGTCCAAACTTTTGACTGGTACAGTATGTAGGACCCGTGGCTTGCGTTGTTGTAGCATCTGGTAGAATCAGTACTTTATAAGTTCTGTGATTTAGAGTTTAGACACAGGCAGCATTAACCCCTCCCTATCACGCAAGCATGAAGCACATAACCCAACCATTCTTTACTTCTCAGGTTCTGATGAGGCACAGATGGAGTCCTTGATGAGTTTCTAAGGAGAACCAGTTCCATCAATACTGGCTGCTCACTCCAACTCCACTTCTCGTGTTTACAAAAGCAGCTGAACAACAGAGCAGATGGCACTGGTGGACTTCCTATGGACGCTGATCACCTTAAGCCATATCCTAGATCTGGGCCAGGCCGAGAGTGTGTTGAGGGTAAATTCTGGACTGCAGGTGATCAGAGGTCAGAGTGTGTCTGTGACCACAGCAGAGCTTCAGTTCAGTACTGATGAAAGCTCTGAGGCCTGCAAAGTGGAGGTAGTGCTCAATGAGCCTGCAACTCAAATGGTGGGGAAGCTCACTCCACAGGTAAATGCCATGTCCTACTGATTAACACTGGTCTTCATGCACTCTCAAAGAGCTTCTGAGATTCTGGAGATACACAAACCTGGGATTAAGGTGACCCTCTCTAAACAATGCACCAATCAGCCATAACATTAAGATCACTGTCAGCTGAATTGAGTAATACTGAAGATTTTGTTTCCATGGCACCTGTCAATGTGTTTTCATAGACCCAATTTGCTGTCAATGACCTCATGCAATTTCTGGCACAGACATGACTTGCTTAGCTTTGAATAATGAATGTCTGGAATTAAACAGCAGAAGTTGATTTAAGAAGAAAAGTGTTGAAATAATTTATAGAGCTGTATATTAGGCAGCAAGTGAACAGTCAGTTCCTGAAGTTGATGTGTTGAAGCAGGAAAAGTGGGCAAGCGTAATAATTGGAGACACTTTAACAAGAACCGCACTGGGATATTCTAGTTGACTGGGTCAGAACATCTCCAGACAGGTCTTGTGTGGTGTTGCTGGTATGTAGTGGTCAGTACCTATTAAAAGTGCTCCAAGGAAGAACAGTCATGGTCATGGGCAGCCAAGTCTCATTGATGGTCATCGAGGTCCCACCTCACAGCTTACAGGACTTAAAGGATCTGCTGTAACGTTAGTCGTGGTGCCAGAGAACACAGAACACCATCATAGGTGTTGTGTAGTCCATGCCTTGAAGGGTCAGAGCTGTTTGGAATATTGGAATAGTGGTTTTAATGTTATGGCAGATTGATGTAGATGAGCATTGTGGGGAGTGTGATTGGGTGCTCCTGTGTTGAGCAGGAGATCATTTCTGTGATATAAATCAAACCAAATGAAATCAAATCAAGAAGACAAAATATACAAAAGGTGACAGTGGCAGGAAAAACTCCCTCAGAGCTGGAGGAAGAAACCACGGGAGAAAGGGGGGATGCTCTGGTCAAACTACATATACCAGGGGTCTCCAACCTTACTTCTAGAGAGCTAATTCCAAACCAAATCTAACACACAAAGAACTTATGAAGGTAGTAATTAGTTGGATCAGTTGGGGGATTAGGAGTGGATCTAAAGTCTAGGGTTGGAGACCCCTGACATATAGATTATTGAAAAGAAGTCACTGTACCACCACGTTTGCTGTTATGCTCAGGTGTAGTTGTATATTCATAAAAGAGTATCACTAATATAATAACAGTGATGGTAAGAATAATGATAGTAATGATGATGGTTAATTGTGGTCATAATAATAATGATAACAGAGTCCATGTAAATCTCAACATAGTGGGCAATGGTGGGTGGACAACTAGTAGGCAACTAATCTAAGGCAGTAGCAGCAACAGGAAAGTGATAAGCAGATAATGATATTGCTTTATTTATTAGGTATTTGACTGCCACTTCCTTCCCGAGGAGGTGAAATATGTCCATAACGGCAGCCCATTACTGGAAGAGGATGCAGTCATGCTCAGAGTCTATAGGTAGGTGTTTTACCTTAAATGTTTACCCCACACATCAGTTAATGCATCTGCATATTACAGTCTGCCTGCTATTCTCCAGATTCACAGATTCTGAGACATTCACTGAGACATTCATGCTGAAGGTTCAGGTGGTGGCATCCCAGAACAGTCTGGTAGAGTTTGGGAGTGTTCCTCTAGTGGTTCCAGCATTTTACGGTCTCTCCAATGCCATAGACAACCAAGTGCTGGCCTTCAGAACTCAGCCCAGTGTGAGCTGCACCGTTCGTCTCCTCAGTTCTGAGATGAATGTCCCCATGCTGGGTCAGGTGGTTACAGAGGACCCTGCACAGAGAGACCAAGCTTCTGAGTCCATCACTGGGCCAAGGAAAGGTAGTGTAGCATTGAGTCTGTGTGTGATGTACAAGTCTACACCGGTCACAATTGTCTCTTTCTGAGCATTGCATTGACACTGCCATAGTGGTCAGAAACAGAAGATGTGTCGGTCATCCTCTAGTCCAGGGGTGTCAACTGGGCCATGGCTGCAGATTTTCATTCCAGCCAAACAGAAGCTCATGTGATCTGTTTTGGCCATCAGATGTTGCTGCTGGATGTTTAGAGTGAGAACCTACAGCCACAGCCCTTTTCTGACCCGGATTGATTTTCCTGCTCTAGTTCTTCATCAATGTTCACAGGACGCTGCCCACAGGACACTGCTGGCTGGATATTTCTGGTTGGTTGACTGTTCTCAGTCCAGCAGTGACACTGAGGGGTTTAAACACTCTAGCAGCACTGCTGTATCTGATCCACTTGTACCTGCACAACACACACTAACACACCACTACCATGACTGTGTCACTGCAGTGCTGAGAATGACCCACCACTCACATAATACCTACTCTGTGGTGGTCTTATATACACATACATACAGCACATAGGTTTAATGGGGAAAACGTAACATTGTGCTGATGTAAGTGTTGCAATCTTGCATTCTTTTTTTTTAAAGCCTGAGTCTGTATACTTTTGGCCACACCAAAAGTTTTTTCTGTGTTACCACAATTTACCATCCCCCAAAACCCCCTATAGTCCCTCCAGTTCCCTTTACACACCAGAGCACAGGATTGACAGTAGCTAGACCTTCCTTCCCAGAGTTACAGTGCATCTGGAAAGTATTCACAGCGCTTCACTTTTCACATTTTGTTATTTCTAAAATGGATTAAATTCATTTTTCCCTCAAGATTCTACACACAATACCCCACAATAACAAAGTGAGGAAAGATTGTTTGACATTTTTGCAAATGCATGAAAAGTAAAACACAAAAATATAACGTACATAAGAATTCACGGCCTTTACCATGAGACTCAAAATTGAGCTCAGATGCAATCTTGTCATCATCATCAGTAATCATCATTCAGATGTTTCTACAGCTTGATTGGACAGCTGTGGTAAATTTAGCTGATTGGACATGATAGTGCATGTCAGAGCACAAACCAAACCATGACGTTGGAGAAATTGTATGTAGACCTCCAAGACAGGATTGTATCGAGACACAGATCTGGGTCAGGGTAGAGAAAAGGTACCCTGTGGGTGGTCAGGTGGTTACAGAGGACCCTGCATAGAGAGACATTAAAGGGCCCAATGAGTGTGTTTCATCATCGATAAATGGAAGAAGTTTGGAACCACCAGGACTCTTTCTAGACCTGGTTGCCCAGCCAAACTGAGTGATTGTGGTAGTAGGGCCTTAGTAAGGTACGTGAAGAAGAACGTAATGGTAAGCTCCAATGTTGCTCTGTGCATAGAGGGCAACCATTTCTGCAGCACTCCACCAGTCAGGCCTGTATGAAGCCAGACAAAAGCCACACCTCAATAAAAGGCACATGACAGCACTTCTGGAGTTAGCTGCTAAAAGGCAGCTAAAGGACTCTCAGTCCATGAGAAACAAAAATATTGAACTGGAGCACTCTGGACCTCAGACTTGGATGAATGTTTATCTTCCACCAGGACTATGACAATACTGTGACTGTCCTTGAGTGGCCCAGCCAGAGCCCAGACTTGAACCTGACTGAACCTCTACAGATATCTATAAATGACTGTGAACCAATGCTCCCCATCCAATCTGATGGAGCTTGAGAGGTTCTGCAAAGAAGAATGGGAGAAACTTCCCAGAAACAGGTGCCAAGCTTGTAGCATCTTAATTAAAAAGACTTGAGGCTGTAATTGCTGCCCAAAGTGCTTCAACAAAGTGTTGATTGAAGGCTGTGAATATGTATGTACCGGTTAAATTTTTTGTTTTATTTTTAATAAATTTGCAAAGATTTCAAACAAACATTTCTCACTTATCATTGTGGGGTATTGTGTGTAGAATTTTGAGGGGGAAATGAATCTATTTTGGAATAAGGCCTGAGTAAGTTAAGAAACATCTGTTTTAAGCATCTGTAGTTCAACAACTGAACTGAGTAAGGGTAACAGCTGTAAAATCTATACTCTATAGACTCTATAAGTCAAAGTAACCTCCCTGAGCTTACCTTAATTTTTCTCTTATCGTGAAGGTCGACAGACATCTATATCCTGCCCTGGAAATCAAGCATGTGTCCATAACACCAGAGTGGTACAGTTCCTGAAGACCAGCTGCAGTGAGTTCCTCACCTCAGGTCTGAAGTATCAACACCTCAGCCCTCCTTCCCCTGAGATAGACTATGTGCCGATTAGAGTGGAGCTCAGGGATCAAGTGACTCGAGCACTTCTCGAGGTAAAAGGCAAAGCCTGCCACTTTTCACTTTTGGTTAGAAAAGAAACATGAGTCTTATACATATGCACAAAATTCATGGTAAATCAGTCTGTACATTGATTATGATGTGCTGTTACCTCAGCTGATGGTTTGGGAACACTGTAAAGTGGTGTATTGTAAGTGAAGATGTGTGAAGTGAGGTATGATAGTCAGTGTGGATAGGACATTCCATTTTCCAAGTATAGGCATTTAACATTCCTTGATTCACAGTGTCACATTTGTACCAGGAATACATCATAAAAGACATTACCACCCACAGTGGATAGCGCAGTGGCTGCCCATGGGTGCTTAATGATGGTGACAGGTGGTGTCTGGCTAGAATTATCAGTGTAAACAGAGAAGTGAATCCACATTCAATGCAGGAGCCCCTACACACATTCCACACTGCTCAGTGCAGTGTTCTTTAGCTTCCCTGGGATGTCAAAAATCATGGCACACAATACTGGTTCTTGTTCTGTTTTTGGTTTCAGTGTACACCAACCATTCTTCAGTGCAAACTTCTTGTACTTAATAAAACCTACTTACACAATTCTTTAGAAGACATTCCCCAACATTTTCTTATTTGGGATTTGTTTACAAGAATAGTGCCGATCATCATGCCGATCCATCAACATAAGAGCAGAGCTGTGAACAATTCCGTGCTTAAAAATACATAATCATTGTAATGTAGACCTGTTTTCATTAGTACTTTTCTCAAGAACAAATTTAAGGAAATTCTTGGATAGATACTTGTGAAAGAAGGCCTATGTTTGAAAGACCCAGGGCTGACCCCAATTCGTTAAAAGGCGGGGGTCCTCCACGCTTGTTTTGGGGTCGGGAAGAAAAAGACCCAGGGCTGTTGCACCTTAGCCTGGACCTTGTACTGCCCCAAGTGTGAGTCTGTAGAACCTTTTGAGTGAGGTTCTCTAAATCTTGTAAAGGTTCTTCATATTAACACTCATATCTATTGCAAACATGATTCTATGTGGAACTAAAAGTGTTTCTATTATGGGATAATTAAAATAACCCCTAAAACAGAATTCATCTTATCTGCACATTCATTTCTTGTATGATTACTTGTATAAAGAACAGGTCATCCCCAGAAAGAAGATGCAGCTAGGACCTTATAACTCCAAGGGGATGAAATGTAAATTCACATGCTGACTGATGACCTTTTTCTTTCTTCCTCCCTCTCTCGCCCACTGCTCAGACGGAGAGCATCTGGCTCCCAGTCTTGCTTCACGGTGCTATGCAGAACCAGCCTCCCCATGCTGCCTTCATGTCCATGTTCATCCTGGAGGTGGACCAGTTTATTCTGACCCCCATGACAACGGCAGCTCTGGATGCTAAAGACGATGAGACCCCTCAGGCCCGGCTGGTCTTTAAAGTCACCAAACCACCTGCAGAAGGCTACATTACACATCTGGATGATCACACCAAGTCTGTGTCCTCCTTCTCCTGGCAGGACCTGAATGAGATGAAGATTGCATACCAGCCTCCAAACAGCAGCCATATCAGCAGACGCAATTATGAGGTAAAGAAATGGACATTCACCTCTACATTCCCCTACCTGTGTAACACAATTCAGATGCAAAAGCTCTGGATAATTTCCTCATATATATATATATATATATATATATATAGATATATATATATACAAGGTCTCTCTCTCTCTCTCTCTCTCTCTCTCTCTCTATATATATATTCTTTCTCTCTTCTCTCTCTCTAGGTATATATATATATATATATATATATATATATTATATATATATATATATATATATATATATATATATAGAGAGAGAGAGAGAGAGAGAGAGAGAGAGAGAGAGAGAGAGAGAGAGAGAGAGAGAGAGAGAGATAGAAAGATATTCTATGTATATGTAATAGACTATATAGAATATTTATTTATTTTCTTTATCTTACAGGTTGAGTTCCAAGCTGTTGACAGCTTCTTTGCAACTAGTCCTCCTATTATGGTTCATATCTCTATCCGAACAGCAGAAACCAACGCTCCTCGAGTATCCTGGAATCTGGGTATGTATAACAGCTGTCCTGAGGTGTCTGCTACTTCTTTTGATTTTATACATATTAATAATATTAAATCACTCAAAAGTGATGTAAATCTCTGTACTCATTTAGGTTGCTATGATATTTTATTATTGGTGCAGACATAAATGATCAAATGCTTCTCTTTATGTAGGACTGGATCTACTGGAGGGTCAGTCCAGGCCGATCACATGGGAGGACCTGCAGATTGTTGATAATGACAACATAGACACCGTCATACTGGTGGCTGTGGATGGTCCACTGCATGGACGCCTGAGTGTTCGAGGTGGAATAAATGAATTTACTATAGGAGAGAAATGAATTTAATATTTCCTGCTTCAGATTTAAGTCCATATCCATGATTTGAGCTGACATTTGCATATTCTGCATAAATATCACAAAGTCACTTCCATTCCACGTACTTTGCCTCCGTAACGCGTGCACGGCATGGAAAGCATATGTGAGGTGGCCTGCATGTGTTTGCTAATCAGGTGTAAAATGCATCGGGGACTCTTTGCCAGAGGCCCTCCGCTCAAAGATGTCTTCAGAGTCCCAACGTCTGTCCTTCCACTCCGACGGGTGGCGAGACAACCCTGAACGAGGCCTGCACAAGGTCTGAATGAAGCAGATTGTAAAGACTTATGCCATTTCATGCACACTGCACACGGGCCAGATGTACCACACAAGGTCATTCCGCTGACAGGCCTATTAGCTTAGCATGCTTTGCGGAGAGGTGACAGTCATATGTTCATATAATCTGATAAGGTTGGGTTAGAGATTAGAGACTACATGTCCAAATGTTGTGGGCATCCCTTCTAATGAATGCATTCAACTACTTTAAGTTGCACCCATTGCTGACCCATTACAGATGTGCAAATGCACAAACAGCATGTACGGTCCCTGTTGAGAAGTACTGCCAGTAGAATAGCACTTATTGGCACCAGGCCTAATGGCAGGCATGGGCTAGAAGGTTATAATGGCCCTCAGCATTGAGCTGTGGAGCAGTGGAACTGAGTTCTCAGGAATGATGGTTTTCCATCCAGTTCTATTGGGAGGGATGATTTGGGGGAGTTGGGACTGTGGTGGGGGTGATCATCATACATCAGGACCTTATCAACTCTTTGCTCTTGTCATTGAATGCAATCAAATCCTTACAGCAATGCACACTGCAAATCCTAATAGATAGCCTTCCCTGTACAGCAGAGACAGTTACTCAAACAAAAGCAGGATAAACTATTTTTAATAGCTTAACCCTTTATTTTGGACAAAACAATCACTGAGCAAGTGTCCCAGTACTTCTGTCCATATAGTGTTACATGTGGTTTTATACAAAGAAAGCAAATAATCGGATTTGGACCATCCACCGAGCACAGACATGTTTTTTCCTTGCAGAACCCAAATAGGACCGTGAGCTGCCTGTGGAAACTGTGGTGGGATGTTGTTTCCATTCTTGATTTGGAGTATCTCCAGTCTCATGGCCTAGTGCCTCATATTATTCCCTGATGGAATGCCACCTGGTCTGCACTTCCATTCCCTGGCCTAGTCAAACAACTTCTTTCACTTCCAGCCAAACCCCTCCTTTAATTACTGTTTACTGTTTACGGTGCTGGGTGGCGTTCTCGTGACTGCTTCAAAAGTTTGGCCCATTTACTCTCTTTCTGAAAGCACCTGTTTGCTCATTACGGACACACTGGGCTCAGGCATGAGTGCTGGTCCAACAGAGCACTCTCTCTGGAGGACTTACAGGGGAAGTTTGGGAATTCCTCACTGACACCTCTAACTCTAGGACGACCCTGGGGAAAGTCACCGTTGGGCTGGTCCAATGCCTTCAGCCAAATGGAACGGTGCCTCTGTCCTCTTGAGTCAGGTGTCTACTCAGAACATATTTTTTTTCGAGGCTTTTTTGGGCCTGATGCCCACAGCCACCTTTGGGCCCAATTACTAAGTTGTTTCTCCATTGGACTTGTAACCATTTCCCCCTTGATAAAGTTGCTAATTAGGTTTACTGTGCAACCAGTCATCACTCAATCTGTCTGGTGACCTTGCCCTTCTGTCTCCCTGGCAAGCAGAAGATGCCCACCCTCACTATGGGCAGCAGCCATTGCCTGGGAAAGGCGCCATTTTTCTTTTTGTTTTTCCTCAGTGTGAGTATGCCTGAGCCAGGGCGCATGCCTTTAGGCGAAAGCACAAGTTGTTATTTTTCACATTCTCATCCAACAGCAAATAAAACGATGAGTGGAAAACATGAAAATATCGATGAATGAGAAAACGAACAGAGCAGATCTGCCTTTCACCCTGAATTCATCTCTGAATAACTGAAGCCCATTTATTTCCACTGCTGTCCAGGTGGGAAGGGCTTCATGTTCAAAGTGAAGGACCTCCGTGAGGGTGTGGTGGTTTATCATCATTCTGACAGCGACACCACCAGAGACCACATTGTCTTCAGGATCACGGACGGCCGCCACAGCATCCGTCACAAGTTCCCCATCAACATCCTCCCAAAAGACGACACTCCTCCCTTTCTCATCAACAATGTGGCCTTTGAGGTTCAGGAGGGGGGGTCGGTGCTGGTGGAGGAATACATGCTCCTGGCATCAGACCTGGACTCCAGTGATGACTATATACAGTACCAGATCACAAATCCCCCCTGTGCTGGAGATCTAGTGAGAAAGGTGTCTCCACATGAGCCAGGTTAGATATGCAAGCTTTGCTTTTATTAAAACATGATGAAAACCCAGTATCCTCTGATGAAAGGTGTAAGATATAGATTTGTTTAATATTATAATATATATGTAATAATGACACTGGCTTATAAGACCACTGTAAATGCATCTCAAAAAATGTATTCATAATTTTATTTGAAAAAGGAAAATGTCATATTTTATATTCAGTACGTGTAAAGGGAAATATTTTAAGCCTTTTTGGTTTTACTGTTAATCAATTTGATGAAAATCAGAAATCCAGAACCTCAAAGTATGTGTATTTTTATTTTGGAGTTTGAATAAATGATTAATCAGACATTAAAACATAAAACAGCAGGAAATATAATAAATAATAAATCTAAATAATAAATCTAAACTATATTGTTGCTGTCCAATGAAAAACATGTATCTCCAAACTGGTGACTTTACAGGACTTGTAAACTTTGAGTGGAAGTGAAGTTAAAACAGGAGCAATTATTAGTAATTCTAGAGCATTTCTAGTGGTCTGTTTATCCAGAATTGTTTATACAGTGTACAGAGCAACTACAGGGTTTAAACCATGAAGGAAACTAAAAATGGTCAAAAATGGAGATACATGGTTTCCATTGGACAGCAACAATATGACATGTTACCTTTTTGAATTAAATTATAAACAAAAAAAAAATCACCATATTCTATTGTTGTTTTTGGTTGTTTTTGTTTTTTGAGATGCACAACTACAGTTTTTCTAATACAAGCATGGCAGTGCTACACCAGGACCATGAATGAGAACCACTGCAGTAGTATATTATGTGCTGTTGTCCTGGGCAGGTGTTCCAGTGAAGACCTTCACGCAGAGGGACCTGTTTCAGGGCTTGATCTACTACAGGCACTCGGGAGAGGAGAAGTTTGAAGACTCGTTCGATTTCATCCTTTCTGATGTTCATCAACCTCCAAATCTGTCCGACAGACAAGTGAGGGAATTTAAATATACAATTTAAAGATACATTAAAACTATCATCAAAAAAAAAAAATAGTTGCAGCCAGAAACAATCAACTGACAGGAATGAAACTTGCTGGGTAGGTTTGACATCACGAGACACTGTAAATGCATCTCCAAAAATTGTGTTCATAATTTGATTTGAAAAAGGTAAATGTCATATTTTATATTCAGTACACGTAAAGTGAAATATTTTAAGCCTTTTCGGTTTTACTGTTAATCAGTTTGGCTTATATTGATGGGATGAATGTTTCACGCTTGGCTGCACATCACAGAAGTAAGGATGGACGTTATGACTGTACTTGACTGAAAGGTCGTCCCATTGTGCATGCTTTCCATTCTGACTCGTGCCTTGGTTGCATCTATTGCAAGAGATGTCTGTCTTGGAGAAGAGTTCAAAAGCAATTTCAGCAGTTGGAAGTGTTCGCGAGGGGTCACACTGTAGGGGTTTGGGAAGAGAGATGGCCTTATCGACATATTGTACACCATACTAGATATTAGAATAGCATGCTGTTAGGGGCAGTGGATAGAAGAAGGTGGAGACCAGCAGCATGAAGGATCTGCATGACCTGCACAAACTAATGTATTGTCTGACATGCGTGGAGTGACGCAACATCTACGACATTCAGCATAGTGATGCCCTCTATGAGTCATCCTGTTAGTGCCAGCACCATTGGCACATGGCTGCACAATGCAGGACTACACATGCACACATGACTGCCCTCAACAGTCAAAAGTATACTAATAACATACTTGAATCAACATCAGGTTTTTTTGAATAGTTTATGGTTTGAGATCCCCTTTTTCTTCTGCTTCACCCACAGACTGTGGTGATTCACGTGTTTCCAGTGAAGGATCAGCTGCCAGTGGAGGTCTCTGGCACAGTTCGTTCCATCGTGGTAAAAGAGACTGAGGTCGTTTACATCACACAGAGCCACCTTCACTTCCGAGCCCCCGAGCACCCGGACACTGACCTCATGTACTTTGTCACCCACCCATGTTACAGTCCTGTCAAAGCTGGGTATGTGCTGTCTCTTTACTTGTATTATGCCATGAAAAAAATATATTTGGTTCTATCAAGATACATGAGCCTTAGTCCCCTACCTTTCATAAGAAGACATTTCTTCATCAAACCCCTTTAGGCAGTTTTGAAGACCCTCCTTGAGTCATAGTGATACAAATACACACTTAAAAGTGAACCAACCCCACAGCAACCACCAGAAATTCACTTGAACACACCATAATAATGGTTTTGATGGAGGTTCTGACATTCCCTGTTTTGTTATTTGGGATCTGTACAATTTACAAGGACAATGGGATCCAGCATTATAAGAGCATAGCTGACACAAGGGGTTTACACAGTGACAAGAGGCCACTACAAACTTGGAGTTTCTAATCCCATAGTCACCTGGTTGGACAGTATTTATGTTTATTTACATTTATTTTGGTGTTGGTGACGGTAGAAATTTAAGTATATATATATACTTAAGTATACTATAGTATAGTATAGTTATCCAAACACTATTCCATAATCCACTTAAACAGTAATTAATGTTTTGTAATGACATGTGCAGTTAAGTACTGATGATATCCACAATATGCTCATATTGTCATATTACCCACCCCTTGTGCAACCTCTGTTATATAATTAAGATGAAGCTTTCAGCAGTTGTGGTGCTCTAGTGAACACTGTAACTGTTCTATCTCCAGGCTTCCAGATGCTGGCAGGCTTTTCTACACAGAAAGCACAAAGTTCATGAAAAAAGATGCCATGGTTCCTGTGCTCAAGTCATTCACTCAGGTATGATGTAATTTTGGTTGCGCATTTTAAAAATTTTAATAGCAACTCTATTGCTATTGACTGTCACTGTGTGATTTGTCACTGAGCTTCTATACAGCATTTTGATCAGATGAATGTTTTCTGCATAGCAGCAGACTTTTCCAGATTTCCTTTGGAATGGATGGGACTGACAATATAAATACACTAGTAAAAATGAACCAACCCCATGTGGCACCACAACGACCACCTGAGCCACCATAGAAATGACACATAACACAACTGCCTGAAATACCACAACAATATTTTGCTGCAGTATAGCACCCACCTAGGATGCAATCTAGCAAACATTTGGCAACACCGTAGCAACCACTTGGGATACCATAGTAGCCTCATGACACTACTGCAAACACAACACCATGGTGTAATGATAACAGCCATTTGGGTTTCCTTAACAACCACGTAGCAACCACTTGGGATATTATAGCAACCACCTACCAACACTATACCAACCATTTGGGATACCAAAGCAACCACTTATGCAAGCAAAAATAAACCATTTAGGATACCATAGCAATCACCTAGGAACCACATCACATCACCATAGCAACCAGCTAGCAACATCAAATAAACCTCTTGGAATTCCATACCCAATGTGTTGCAACAGCATAGCCTGGAAGTGGGATCAGGAAATTCACTTTCCTAGTTCACTTTGCTGAATGGATGTAGAGGAATGTCTTTTAATTGATTCTTTTCTACTGTTTTCCTCAGCATGCAGTAACCCACCACAAAGTGGGCTATATGCCTCCTATAGAGGATGTTGGTCCTGAGCCACTCTTTGTGCAGTTTATCTTCTCTGTAAGTGACCAACAGGGTGGCACTCTGACTGGGCTTGTGTTCAATATTACTGTCCTGCCTGTGGACAACCAGGCTCCAGAGGTAGGGAAAGTGCATTAGTTCAAAGCTTTACTCTTTTTCAAACATACTGTCTATATTTCATAATATATAATGACCGGTCTAACTTAATTGGTCCGCAATTACATGGTGTTGAGCATCTTTATCTTCACCTGTGACCTACAGATGTTCACTAATCTTCTGAGGGTGGAGGAAGGTGGTGGTAGTTTCCTGATGGAGGAGCATTTGTTGGTGCGGGACGCAGACAGCCCAGAGGAAAAGCTCAGGTTTTACATGCGGACCCTTCCCCATCATGGGACACTGGAACTGCAGGGTGTGGCACTGTCAGAAGGGGACAGTTTCTACCTGCAGGATGTGAAAGCTCTAAGAGTCAGGTAGGACTTTAGCAAGAATGGAAACTGACTGGGCCGTCCTAATCCAGTATCCAGTTCTGGTTGGAATGGTTGAAATTCTCCCAGGTTGGTTGATATTAGACTTACGCCCTTCAGGACTTGAACTGGTAGCCCGTGATCCACAAATATGATCATATGAATGTTATTATAATACAATGAAACAGAAATTGATGCTATTTGTGACAGATATATCCATGATGACTCTGAGACTCTGAAGGACAGTGTAGGCCTCACCATCACAGATGGAATCAACTCTGCTCAGGGTGAGCTATTAGTGCAGGTGAGTGAAAAGTCAATAGATATAAACTGCTAGGCCATATCTTCGGTTTAAAATAAAAGTTTAATTTTAGTTGTTCATGTATTTAGATCCTCCCTGTGAACGATGAGCCCCCTCAGCTGGGCTCAGGCCTGAGGGCTGGACTATCGTGTGAGGAAGGCGGTCATGTGCAGATCACTGCCGAGTATTTATTCGCCACAGATGCAGACAGTGATGACACTCGACTGATGTACATGCTGGCTCGGACCCCTGCACACGGGGTGTTACAGAGGGACAGAGTCACTGTGGACAAGTTCTCACAGCTGGATGTGCTCAATGGACTCATCTTCTACCTGCACACAGGTAAGAGGAGGTGCAATATGTGCGGGATCTTGCAAGTGAAGGAACAGGATGCAACAGGTCATTGTCTTTCTGCAAGACCCATGTTCTTTTGAGTTTATCTCATTGACATGTCATTTTTCTTTAGGAATTATTGGTATAATTTAGAATTCATTGTTCCATCAATAAAGGAAAGGCATACTGACCCACATGCATCAAACACAGGTCCAAATCATGATACTACCACCACCGTGTTTCACAGATGAGATGATACTACCACCACCATGTTTCACAGATGAGCTACATTTTTTATGCTTGAATGAATGCCACTGTAACTAGAAAGAAGAACATTTTCAACCTTTTCAATATTGCATTGATACATAAACACAACATTAAACAGGCATGTAACTGTTTGTGTAATTGTTTGGTGCATTATGTTTTCTTATTGGCTGTTTTGTAGGTGGTGAGATTGGTTCAGACCCCAGGTCAGACATTGTCACTCTCATAGTGTCAGATGGGGAGGGTGAAACAAGAGATGGTTGCTGCCACGAAGACGCTGTCCCACCACCCATCCCGTTGCACGGGACTCTTCCAGTTTACGATCTCAACATCACTATCCTTCCCATCAACAACCAAGCCCCGTCTATAACTATAGGTAATAGTGATTATACTTTTTTAACCCTCTGTGTTTTGCACACACGGGAATTAATCCTCCGCATTTTACTCATCCTCACACAGTGATACACACACACACACACTAGTGACTTCACACACGAAGAGGTAGTGAGCACACATGCCCGGAGCGGTGGGCAGCCCTATCCACAGCACCCAGGGTGCAGCTGGGTAGTTCAGTGCCTTGCTCAAGGACACTTCAGTCATGTCCTCCTAGTTCAGGGATTCAAACCGGCGACCTTCCAGTCACAAGGCTGCTCCCCAGACACCAGGACCAACACCTCTTTGATGGAAATCAGTATTGCGTTCAGTGTATTATTTCTTCTTAGTGACCAGAGGAGGACGTGCAGTAGGATAGTGAGAGAGAAAATGTGCTGAAATCATTTGTAATGAGAAAAGGATATACAGTGCAGCCATAACATTACAACCTCTGCCAAGCGACACGAATAACATTGATGATCTGGTTCTGGTGGCGCCTGTCAAGATGTGTATATGTTAGGCAGCAAGGGAATTTCTCAGATTCTCATTGTGATGTAGGTGTGGGAAATCTGACAATATTTTATCATATCATGATAAAAAAAAATGTTTGTTATTGTGATACACCATGGAGCATATTGTGGGTATCATCAGTACTTAAAGAACATTGACCAACTGCTTGTCCCATTATAAAGAGTGTAAGTAGTCCTGTTTAATTGGATATAGTTCATATTCTGACATTACTAAAGCATCTTGTCTGCATGGACTGTAAAATCATGATAAATATTGCATATTGCCAAAATGTATATAATGTAATATGATATTATATTTTTTCCATAATACCCAGTCCTGTTATACTGGCTAGATGACTGGGTCAGAACATCTCCAAAACATACCATAACTTCTTTAATCATTCTTTGGTAGAATGACGTCTGTGTTTAGAGTCATTGTCTTGCTGCATGATCCATGTTCTCTTAGGATTCAGCTCACAACAGATGCTAATATCCTAAAACTATAATACCATCACCTCAGTGTTTCACAAATGGAATCAGGTGGTGAAATGCAGTGTTTTTCATTCTCCAAACATCCAGAGTCCAGTTTACAGGACTTAAATGATCTGTTGTAAAGTTAGTCTTCAATAGTTCAATATATTAGAGCTGTTTTGGCAGCACCAAATTTAAGACAGGCTTTAATGTTATGGCTGATCTGTCAGGTTTATCATGGTTTGATTTCGATGGAGAGCTACTGAGTTTAAAACAACCGTAATAATGCTAGACGTCTTAATGTCAAGAAATCAGCCACAGCTACAGCCTAGTGAGAACATAAATCACTCAATCATCATCTCAAACACCGCATCGGGACTGTCCGGAAGGCAAGCATTGTCTCACATCTCACAACGTTTACATTACTTTATATGTGCTCATTCACAAGAGCTCAAGCCAAGGCAAGGGATTTTCTCTAAACCCCCCAAACTAAGAAGAAACTCTGCAGTTATCAATGAAGAACAGTGACCACTTGGAGACAATGGGAAGAAGCAGGAAAGCGACTGGGTGTCAGTTTGAGGCCCACGTGGAATCCCAGCATGGTGCATTCAGGGGCACTGGAGCAACATACAGCTGACTGGGATTATAGTGGGAGGGCAAAGCAAGACAACGCTACAGCAGAAAGCTCCCAAACATGCTTCCCTTGGAGAGAGTGGACAATGAGGTATAGGAGGACACAATAGAGCTTCCCTCGTTCAGAGAAGACGACACAGCCTAAGCTTAACCCTCCGCTTCTCCACCTGCCAAGCATACCATCCCAGTGACAATCTCCTAATTCTCCAAATCCTTGGCTGGAAAACAGGGACGGATTCTCCAGGACAGCAGCCACACACCAGATCCGGGCAGGTTTATGACCAAACCAAGTTGTTTAATTAATTTACACTGAATAACGAAAGGCTGGAATAAGAGCATTAAGCAAGTGGAACGAGAGGGAATCTGGCTTTCCCTCTTCCCTCGCTCGGGGATGGCAGTTTTATCACCTTTATCCCAGACTGTTGGTCATTAATTTCTCCCCTTGTTGCAGAGCCTGATCCAAACATGGCCCCCTTCGTGCCCATTCCCCCATTCATTATTTATCAGTGCAGTAAATGGGAGCAGATGCCAGTGAGCATGGGCATGATGGCTTTATCAGCACCCAGGTGGCAGCGGGCTGGCCAAGAGCCGAAAGAGAGATGGAACGTGAGGGGGGCAGCATAGCGGGACAGAGCAAAAGTGAGGGATATAGTGAGAGAGAGAGAGAGAGAGAGAGAGAGAGAGGGAGGGAGAGAGGGAGGGAGAGTGGGAGGGAGGGAGGTTGGGAGACACGGAAGATAATGAGACAAAGAGAAACAGCAAGGGCTGTGGAGAGAGTGGGCAATAAAAAAGAACAGCAGGCTGTCAGAGAGAAAGAGTGACATGGGGGAAACATGGGATACTATTCACAAAGAAATGGATAAAGGGAACCAAAGCCTTCCAGGGAATGCTGATGATTTTAGCTTAATGTGTTAAAATACCATTAAAATATTATAATTTATGCAGTATAGATTGTTGTACTGATCTAGACACCAAAAATGTTGTTTGCTCATTTTATATTTTTATGTATTTATATTTTTGGAACTAATTAATAATCTATTTATATATTTATCGTTATAGTATTTAGAGGAACCATTTAAGACATAGCAACGCCCTAGCAACCACTCAGGAACATCATAGCAATCAACAGCTATACCACAGCAACACCTAAGCAACCATATAGTAACACATAGCATTACATTAAACAAATACAGTCATGTGAAAAAGTTAGGACACCCCATCAACCCCCTCAACTTTAACACATTTAAACATGTGGGCATTTGATCTTCATTGTATACTGAGTGATACAACTAAACACATAAAACTGAAGAAATGTCTTAAAATCCTTTGTGAAATGTTATTAATGGAAATGCATTTTACTTGTGAGGAAAACATTAGGATACCCCCACATTTATTACTACTTAAAGTTTGAATCAGGTGCAAATGATAAGACCATTGTTAGAGAGGACTTTGGAGGAGGCTATCTTATTTAAACCTCAGACCTTAGTTTGGTCTGTACAAAGATTGGTGCAGAAACATCACATAGCTGAAAGAATTCAGCATGGAGGAATGGGACAGGTAGACTGTTATAGGAAACATCGAACTGACATTATTTCAGCCAATGGAGGCAAAACCAACTATTAGAATGTAGGGTGTCGTGACTTTATCCTCAGAAGAAAATTACATTACTATTAATTACATTTTGCAAATTATGTTTAAAAAACATTTCTTCGGTTCTTCAGTGTTTAGTTATATCACCTCCATCTCTCAATATAGTTACAGTAGAGATCAAAAGTCTATATGTTTAAATGTTATTCAAGACATGGACTTTGTCCATGTGGTATCTGGCACCAATCACAGTTTGGTTCTTGTGTAAGTGCTGTACTGACTTGGAAAATAACATTACAGTCATTTCTTTCTCTGTTAGGAAATATGTTGGTGGTGGACGAGGGCTCTAGCATGTGTCTGTGTGGAGGTGTTCTGACAGCTACAGACCCTGACTCCAAACCACAGCAGTTAATCTTCCAGCTGGAGAACCCACCTCAGCATGGATTTCTGGAGAACACCCTGCCCTCACCTGGCTTTGAGAAAAGCAACGCTGGAATCCGAGTGGGTCAGTGTTCATCCATGGGCCTTACCTGAAACTAATGACAGCAAGACCCTCACTAAGTGATACTGTCTGAATGAAGTTTCTTTCAGCCAGCTCCACCTCGCCTCTGGATTCATCAACTACGTGCAGTCGGTCCACAAGGGTGTGGAGCCCACGGCAGACCACTTCACCATTAGCATCAGTGATGGAGTCCATAAGTCTGGGCCTGTATCCTTCTACATCATTATCAACCCTACCAATGACGAGGCCCCATCTCTGCTGCTCAGCAACTTCACCGTGAGTCAGCCACGTCCACTGCCTTTCTAAAGCTTGGGAAAGTTTGGAATGAAGGTTCAAGATAAAATAAAACCAATCAGGTTAAAAATTAGCTTAATATGTTAGATCTTTGAAGGTTTCTATTGTATAGAATATTGTTTATTTTAGTTTATTTATTTATTTAGTTTATTTATTACTCCTTGTTATTATATTTAAATCTGCCCTGATACCAAACAGCCATTACATTAACACCACCTGCCTAATATTGTACCAAGACTAATGTTAGCAGCAGATGTTTTAGGACCGTTAAGTTGTGAGGTGGGACCTCCCTGAGCATCAATGGGCCTTATGGGTGAGAGCCGTCTAAAGTCCCAGCTATTTAACCCACCCCAAATCACAGTTGCACATGACTGTATATGGAACTATATGTCATATAGATGTGTCACAGCAGTTTTAGTAGACAAAAGGTTTTATGTACATTATAGATCTTCATTGCCTGCTGAGGTGTTTCCAGCTTTGGTGTTCGTAACATACTGTGCTGTTTTCTGGGTCAGAGATACAGTAGCAATTCCGCATTATGTCCCATTGGTGGGCCACAGCCCACAGGTTGAAAACCACTGGTCTAGAACATTACAGTTTGATTCTTGTGCCTCATTCAAACATTTGTCCATTATTTTGTGCTTCAACACATCAACTTCAAGAACTGACTGTTCACTCACTGCCTAATAAATCCAGCTTTTATCTGGAGCTAAATTATTAATTTCACCTGTCTGTGGTTTTAATGTTATGGCTGATCTGAGTACATTAGTTTGACAATGATTCCCAAGTTAAATGTATTTCTGCACAGTATTCCAGAACAAATGACTTTTGTCTTCACCAAAGATCCAGGAAGGAGGAATGAAAGACCTGACCCCTGACCTTCTAGATGCAGTTGACATGGATGCTCCTGCAGATGTTCTGACCATCACTATTCTGATGCCCCCTGCCCACGGAACCTTGCTAAATGGGATCTATGGACTGGAGATGAACCGATATAAGGAGATGGGCTCTGAGCTCCTACAGAGGAGTGTCCCTCTGCACTCCTTCACCTTGCAAGCTCTCCGGGAAGGTGAGCTCCTCTTCACCAGAACCAATTGCTCCTCAGTCTTTGAAGCAAAGGTCTAATGCTATAGAAGAATGCATTTACGGTTCTCTAGAGAACCCTTTTGTTTTTTTTAATGATTCTTTGGGGAACCAACAGTGTTTATTCTATGGTACCAAAGTTCCAAACACCTTGTTCCACCTTTGTTTTTGTGGAGAGTGTTTTGGATATGGAGAGGGTTTTGATGAGTGTAGCGTCCCACCTCAAGGCTGGCACCCCTGCCCCTTCCAGAGGGCACTGGTTTGTTTTCTCTGGGGCCCAGGCTTGATGAACAGATGTTTCAGGAGACAGAGGTCAAAGAGCGCCCATGGTGCTTCTGCCTCATCTGCAAAGTCCTTTCCTGCGCAATTACCTCACAGCCACTGTGCACCCAGTGATCTAAACAGCTGCCCTCCCTGTAAGAAAGCCATGTAGAACCATGGAAATGTAGGTGACCTCGGTATAAGCAAACAACGTGCTGGCAGTCAAAACCACTACTCTGGTCTTGTGTTTTGTAAAGACACATAATAAAGAACTAGAATGTTTATTAATACACTCATCATCCATAAAATAGTTGCACCCAGAAGAAATTAACCAATTGCAATGCACAACTGCATTCACTCACAATGGCAGCGGATCATTTTCAATGATGAATCACTCTTGTCTTTGGGGAGAAGTCCAAGGAATCCAGGCACTGTGCTCAGTACCAAGTGTGGTACTCAGTACCAGTCTGGTGTCATGGTGTGAGGTACAATTTCGTACAATAGCAGATCACCCTTGGCCTTCATTGCAGACCCTTTGTCAGCCCAATGTTATGTTAATGAGGTTCTACAACCAGTGACCCTACCTTTCATGAACACACACTCGTCCACATACTGCTGCCGTCTATGTGTAGATCAATAAATATTGCCCATATATATTTTTTATCATTAATTGTTCCTACTAATCTTCTTTCTGGGTGCAACAGTTTGGTGATGAATCTGTCTCATAAGATCTCTAAATTGATAAATCTCTTAAAGGAACTAGGGATGCACTGATATGGGCATTAAATTTAAGTACGTTTTACTTGCACCGTGAAAGAAAATTGTACTCTTTGCATGTCTCAGCTTGGAAAGCACAGGGTCCGGGCACAGGGTCAGCCATGTAAAGGTGCCCCCTGGAGCAGGTTGTTCACACCTTGTGTAGTTGCAGACATGGCACAGAGTGCACTATAGCACCAGACCGTCTACATTGCTCCATATTTACACCTCTTGTGCCACTGTCAATGATGACTGCATACTTTGAAACTAGAGCTTAAGTAGGGCTGTAGCACAAAGTCGTTCAAGCGCAAAGCTGGAAACAGCTCTTTCCCACACAGTACGAATGAGGAACAATGGGAAAATTCCCCAGGGTTGGTTTATTTGTAAAGGAATTTTGCAATTGCATGGGAGTTCCGTTCAACTTAAAACACGTTCAAAACACAGTGGCGTGAATCCTTTCTTATGTGAATTCAATTATTTTAATGACTTAAAAAATTTAAATTCTACTTGTTATTATAAAAAGACCCCTACGTAAACACAAATGATGGCTGGTTGTTGAAGTTGGCTGACAGATGAAGAAGATGGTGACGCAGGTGGCCACATAGACTGGCCAAGTTACTGGTCATGTTCCAATCTCAGCACCTATCCAGTGCCATTCTTGCATTTTTAAGCAGACACCTGCAGTTATTAACACTAGTGCCATATCATCATGCATCATGCAAGCAAGGGAGCAGCTTATGATTCATTAATCTACACCTAAACAAAACATTAAATTAAATTTCTTTTTTTTCCAAGACATTTTGTTGATCACTTTGGTCTGTGTTGTGTGCACTATTCTGTATACCACTCATCTATTCCCTCAACCAAGCATTCTTTGACTCATTCCCTCTCGCCGTGGTCCACAGGAATGAAGATTGTGTACATGCACGATGACACGGAAACCCTTAAGGACAGTTTCACCATGCAGCTGACAGATGGCAAGCACGCTGTCCAGGGGACGGCTTGGGTCCACATCCTACCAGTCAATGATGAAAAGCCATGGCTGCTAAAGTAAGGATGCCCTGGGACAAATTCCAAGCCAAAAAGGCAGATAGAAGGAGGGGCAGGAGGAGGGGTTTCCAGCCAGGGACAGAAAGTATGGGGTGTTTTTTAAGCACATGTGGCAGGGGAATCTGCATCTCCCTGACTGAGTGACCAGGAATGAAGTTACATCCTTCAGTAAATCGCAATGCTTTATCCCATTTTTTTTCCCTCAAGATCAGGAGGGTTGTTTTATGTTCCTTTTGACTCACTGACTTGGCACGGGACACACATGCAAACTCCAGAGCAGCAGAAATAATGTGACTTTTTGGCAGGCACCCGCTTCCTTGTTGCTCATGTTCTCTCAGATTGTGATGACAGGCTGGTCTCGCTTGCCTTTGTTCCTTCCAAAAGCATCCAGATCCAACGCATTTGTGTATTTATTTATTTAGGATTCATTTAAGCATGCAGATTCAGCATCGGTGCCCGCTGTGCCCTCAGTGTCTCTGGCTCTGTTCTGTGTGTACAGGAATGCAGGTGTGGAGGTGGAGGCTCTGGAGCGCAGGGTTATCTCCAGTGTAGTGCTGGAGGCAGAAGATCATGACACGCCCAGTGACCTGCTCTACTATGTTCTTAATGCAGGACCCAGATTTGGCCTTCTGCAGCTCAAGGTTAGATGTAGTGTAAAGAATGATATCTGCTGCTTTTCAACAGTTTACAAATGTTGGAATCAGTATTATTCACTAATTTGCATAACATTAAAACCACATGCCTAATATGGTGTAGGTCCAAACAGTCAAAACAGCTCTTACAACTGAGACATGGGCTCTAACTCTGGAGGTCCTGTGGTATCTGGCATCAAAAAAACTAACATAATAGCTGATCTTTTAATTCCTGTAAGTTGTGAGATGGGGCCCCCATGAGCATCAGTGAACACCCCACAAGACCTGTCTGATGTTTTGGAGTTGTCTAGAACAGCACAGTTCTTGTGATCTGAATGTCTCAGATTCTGATGTTTGTCAATTTTTCCTCTTTCAGAACATCAACTTCAGGAACTGACTTGTGTTCACTTGCTGTCTAATATACCCACCCCTTGACAGGAGCTAGATCATCAGGGTTATTTACATCACCTAGTAGTGGTTTTAATGTTATGGCTGACCACTGTATATAAAGAGAATATATATATATATATATATGGGATCGAACCCAGAACCTTCTTGCTGTGAGGCAACAGCGCTCTATATATATATATATATATATATATATATATATATATATATATATATATATATATATATATATATACATACTAATATTATATATATATATATATATATATATATATATATATATATATATATATATATACACATACAAATATGTATGTATGTATGTATACATATATATATATATATATATATATATATATATATATATATATATATATATATACACATACAGTATATATATATATATATATATATATATATATATATATATATATATATATATATATATATATATATATATATATATATATATAGAAGCGCTATTGCCTCACATGAAAAAATTCTGGGATTATTGATCCTGAAGTAGTGACCTGAAGAATTTCTGTGTGGGCGTTCATGGGTTTTCCTCTGGGTACTCCGGTTTCCCCAGTAGTGGGAAGTGGTAGGTGAATTGGTGACTCTAAAGTGGCCCTTAGTGTGTGAATGTGAGTGTGTTTGTGAGCCCTACGATGGACTAGTGCCCTGTCTAGGGTTGTTTCCTGCCCTTGCGCTCAGAGTTGCCAGCTGGGCACCGGCCCATGACCCTATTCAGGAATAAGCTGTATAGAAAATGGATGGATGGATATAGATGGATATGGATGGATATATATATATATATATATATATATATATATATATATATATATATATATATATATATATATATATATATATATATATATATATTTATATAGTCACATATAAAATTGTTAATAGGTGTAGGCATGATCTGAAAGAAATGAAATTATACGAACCTCAAATAATCCATGTTAATATCTGGGTTGTGAGGTGGCACTGTATAAACAGTACTAGTCAAAAGTTTAGACACACTGACGGATATTATGTTTCATAAGTTCTTTTGATATTGATATTAAAGTCGTATCTGCTAATTACAATATCTGGTTTATGAACAAAAATATTGAGACACCTCATTTGTTCAAATCAGAGTTTATCTTATCTTGTTAGTCTGTGTGCACTGTCAGGTAAGGTTTTGTACTGAGTTTGGGGAGACTACTGGCCCTTAGGCATGGAAACCTCAATGGTGTAAATGCAATTCTATTAAAATAGATATTATTGAATGTTAATTATTTTGTTCATAATGAAAAATAGACAAAATCTACCACTCTAGAAATATTTTCTATTAGAAATGTGTTTTACATACACAAAACATTTCTATTTGATATTTACAGGACTGGAGAGGCACATAATTTGTAAAGTTTTCCTTTAAGGATTGAAGAGAGTAGGTGTGTCTAAACTTATGACTGGTACTGTATAGAATTTCATCAATTAGATGTGACCAATATAATTTTGTAATGATCTTGGGTTCCCTAATTTCTTTTTAATAATTTAATAAAATGCATAATATTTCCGTCAATGATATTTGTATAATTTATATTTATTTATAAATTAACAGAACTGATCAATGTGATCAATACGATTCCAATATTTTGCACAATAGTGCACATACGTGCTAAACTCTATTTGAAAAGCACAGGTGTGGATGAGTGTCATGTGCTTGTGTGCAGACAGAATTTGGATGGACTGACCTGAACGCAGGTCAGAATTTTACCCAGGAGGATGTGGAGATGAACCGTCTGTGGTACAAACAGCCTACAACCTTCAGTGGCCAAGGCCCGACGCTTCCACTTCTTCCTCAGCGGCGTGGACAATCGGAGCTCCTCCACAGGCTTCTTTATTTCTGTCCACACTGTCCCAAAAGGTAGGAAAGGTATTCACTACAAAGTTCAGTCAACTCCTCAAAGTGGTCAGAATGAGCTTTGGACACTCACTGACCACTGAATTTATGTTCATTTGAGTTTATTCTAATGATATATCAAATTAATTACAGGTAGACACTCATTGACCACTGAATTTATGTTTATTTGAGTTTATTCTAATGATATATCAAATTGAAAAATTCACAAGTCAGAGCGACTCTCACGGACCACTGATATGTTTATTTGAGTTTATTCTAATGTTATATAGAGTTAATTACAGGTAGACGCTCTCACTGACCCCTGACTTTATGCTTATTTGGGTTTATTCTAATGTTATATAGAGTTAATTACAGGTAGACGCTCTCACTGACCACTGACTTTATGTTATTTTGGGTTTATTCTCTTGCGTTGAAATCTTACAGGTTCTAACTATGCTGCTTAAAACTTTCTCTTGTCTGTACTTTTACAGTGTAAATGTGTTACATTTTAAACAGCTGTTTTATTCCTTGTCAATCACACAATAGGAAATAACTTTGCTGACTGGTTTTAATTGGTGTATATGTATAATTTAATACACTGCTGTCCTGTGGCCACAGTAGTTGTGCAGGTTGGCTGAGCAGAGGAGCATGGCAGCCAGGCCCTTCTGGATTTCTGGTGCTGGCTGGTCAGGTGGAGCTGAGGTGAGAAGGTTCTGGCTCTCAGGAAAGGCCACCTTCAAACGCCCAGCTAGTGTGAATTATTAACAGGCAGGAAGCCAACAGCGCCTTACCGTCCCAGCTCCCAGACCTGCCCTCTTAGACACGGCGGCGTCACACACAAAACCCACCAACTCTCTCTCTCTCTGATTCAGAAGGCTGGCTGAACATAAAAAGCTGGAGTCAGTGGAATCAGAGTGGCCTCTTTTTACATTTAACTTTATGATGACATTTGACTCCATTTGCTGACCACCTCTATAGCTAGGTGTGGACACAGATATGGCTGTGACTGGGCTCCAATGCGTCATGGACAAAAAAATCATATCCTAATATATTTTAGCTGAATGATGATCACGTGGTCTGCCTTATGATGTATGACGTGAAAAACACAATGCATAAGACAATTTACTGGTCAGAGCAGCTTTTGTATTGAAAACATGGAACTTTTAAAATTAAGCTTGTATATTTTAATATATGTTTAGCTTTTTATATTCTTTAAAATTTTACTCAGGTAAATTTTATTGTTTATGTTATTCATTATTATTTATTTAACATAGTATTGTTATTGTTTATTAATAATAATGCAATATATATTAAATATATATATATATATATATATATATATATATATATATATATATATATATTTTTATGATCATTCTCACATTGATGTTGCTAAGGACTTGCTGCAAAGTCTGTACCTTCTCCTAATCCTAATTTTTTGGTCTTCACCTGCTGTTTCACTCTGGAAACGACTTAAATGTTGTATTCTAGAGTCATTATTTTGTTTTGTAATACAGAAAAAATACAAAAAAAGTTGAACTTGTATCATTCATTCTTAAAAATAAAAATGCTTCAGAAATGTGTGAGTTTGAAGAACCATTATATTGGTAAAGAACACTAATGATGTTCTGAAACACTATTCTTTAGATGTTCTTTACAGTCACACCTGTAAATATAACCCTACCCGTCCCATTTGCCTTGCAGGTGACATTGCTCTAATCACTAGGTCGGTGACACTCACTGAGGGAGACAGAGTGGTGCTGACCACAGACGTTCTGATGGCCACAGACAGTGGAAGCAGGTCAGATGAACTTGTCTACACTGTGACCAGTCCACCTAAACACGGACACCTCCACATGGTCCAGCACCCTGGGGTCGCCCTGCTGACCTTCACCCAGATGGATGTGGCGGCTCATCGAGTCTGCTACACTCACGACAACAGTCACTTTGCTGACCACGACTCCTTCAGGTCAGTGCCAGTGATTTGAACTGAAGGCTTTGAAGTTTATTAACCCTGAATACACGGAGATGATCAGCCATAACATGTGAATATTGCTGATCTTGTTCCAGTGGCTCCTGGCAAGGGGTGAATATATCAGTCAGTGAGTGAACAGTCAGATTTTGGAGTTGATGTGTTGAAGCAGGACAAATGGACAAGCATAAGAGTGTGAGACACTTTGATAAGAAGCAAACTGCTGTTCTAGACAACTTAATATTTCTTCAAAACAGAGGTTCTCAGTGTGCATTGGTCAGTATGTAAGCGTTCCAGTTAAGGACAACCAGTGAGGCAGTGACATGTCCAAAGCACACTAATACTCATATTGGTCCCATCTCAAAACTTGGTGCCAGGTGTTCATGCCTTGACAGGTCAGAGCGGTTTTGATGGCACAGTATTTGACAGGTGGTTTTAATGTTATGGCTGATTGGTGAAAATGTCAATATTGTGACTGTTTTCATGTGCCCCTCACATTGTGAGGTCATATCATAGCAAACTGGCCAGTAGAATTTTCTACATTAATGGAAGCGTGTGTTTGTCCATTCCTATAAAGTTCCCATTGCAGAGCTTTAAGATCCCCATACCAATGAAGGTAAATTATGATAGATCTAATACCCAGTACAAAGCAGTTTCAGTGACGGAGTAAGAATGAGAGCAGATGAGGCAGAGCTTTCTGTCAGTCGTTTTACAGCACTGTCAGAAAAAAATACAATGGGGGAGCATTTCAGCATGTTTATGTGCTTTTCCAGCCAATTTGGCAGCTTGCTGACTTCAGAGAAGGCAGCGTATGGCTGACCTGTCCTGCCTCTCTCGTGTGTTTGCGCCTTGGTTTGTCACCCAAAACCTTGGCTGAGTTTCACCTCGGGGTCAGCTGGGAGCAAACAAGCCTGGCTCAGCCAAGTCTGATGAGGGTGCCACTTAAGAGAGGGCAAGCAGTAGCCCCTCTCTCAGCCAACATGTGCGGTCAGAACAGCACGGTGCAGAGCAGAGTCCAGCGTGGGGAGAGAGACATTGTGAACAAGTAGAAGCTTCTCTTAATTTTTACACACCTAAACTCCACAAGCCCTTCAGTTAGCAATGATAAAGAACTGAATAAAGCAGGTTGCTTTACTTTAGCTTATATCTAAACTAAATTTATTTGGTATTTATTTAGGGGCATTCGATAATTTGCTTATTTATTTATATAATTTTTTGTGTTATTTAGAATTAATTTAATTAATTTAATTTAATTAACTGCGATTCATTGCTGCTTCATTATCATTATATAATTTTTGTAATTATTATTATTGTTCTATTTTATTGTTCGGTGTAAAGACGTTTGAAAAGTACAATATAGTAGTAATAGTAATAGTAATACAAATGAATTATTATTATCTATGGTTGTAGATGTATTAGTCGTAATAGTGATAGTAATAGTACTAGTAGCAACAATAATAGTAAAATGTTATATTAGTACTAGAACTACTAGTAGATAGTAGTAATAATATTGGCGTTATAATAACATTGATATAAGAAGAAGAAGAAGGAGAATAGTAGTAAAAGTATTACTTGTAGCAGTAGTATTTGTGGTAGTAGTAGCAGCAGCACTAATTGTTGTAGTAGTATTAGTAGTAGTAGTAAAAGTAGTTCTACCAGCATTAGTAATTAGAATTATAATTGAAGTAGTAACACCAATAGTAACAATTGTAATAGTAGTAATATTAAAAAAAATAACAACAGTAATAGTGACAATTGTCAGGAGCGAGCAGACAGAATAAGAACGAGGGTGTGGAGGCAAATGCAGGGGAAGATGATTTAATAAAGAAAAACAAAGCTTGGAAACATACAAAACCAGGGAATACTAATCTAATACAAACATGGTAGGTCAGAACAGAAACAAAAGGACTGACAAAGACAGACTGAAACAAAGGGTCTTAAATACAAAACACTGGACACACCTGAAACTACTGATTACAAAGGGGCGTGGTTACACATGAGACACAGGTGGGAATGGGCGGAGCAAGGGAGGAGACAGAACCAAAACAAACACAAACCATGTGCTAAGGAGCACATAGGGGAAACTGACAGGGGGGACAGGGCTCACAAGAGACAGACATGACAACAATACTCATAGTAGAAGTAGCAATAGTACTTATAGTGGTAAAGGTAATAGTAATGGTCATAGTAGTAATAGTACATTATTAGTAATATAATAGTAAAATTAATAGTAGTAGTACTACGAATAATAGCAGTTGTAGTAATAGTAGTAGTAGAGGTTATAGTATATAGTTATAGTAGCAACAGTGGAAAAAGTTGAAAATGTAATAGCAATGGTGGTAGTAGTAATGATAAGTAAATATATAAGTATATAAGTAGTACTAACAGCAGCATTAGTAGTAATAATAGTAGTAATAGTAATTTGTGTAGTATTAGTAGTAGTAGTAGTAGTAAGTATTAATAGTAGAAACATTAGTGGTAATAGTAGTGGGGATATTGGTAGTAGTAGCAGTTGTAAAAGTACAGAAATAAGTTTATTAATTGCTGTGAATTGATAAACTCTTATTATTAGCTGTTTGATCTGTTGTGTTATTATTTTATTTTATTTTTTTTGCTTTTGAAACAGCTTGCGTTGGTGCTTGTGGCAGGCAGCTTGTAACAGCAGACCCTGTGATCAGGAAACACCTGAGCGAACACCTGTGTGTCAAAAACATGGAGCCGACAGCGGTGCTGGTTGAGGCCAGGAGGGAGGGAGAGGAAGGGAGAGAGAGAGGCAGAAGGTGTTTTTTGGGGAGCCCTGCTCCTCCTTCTGCTCTGCTCTGACAGGCAGATGATGAATGGGCATTATTAGAAGAGTAATAATTCTGCCTGGCAGTGCCTCTGTGGCGGCAGCTCAGAGTGGAACTCTGGGCACAATTACCGAGTAAAATGTGGGACAATGGTGAGGCCAGATGTTTGGCTGGTTTGGCAGTGAGAGAGAGCGAGAAGAGAGGCCATTCCAGGGTGACAGGAGCACTGTTTACTATGGTCAGCGATTATAGGCTGCAGGGCGGTGTGGGATCTAAGACAGACGGGTTTGGCAGGGGGTTCAACTAGGATTCTCTTCTCTTGCGTCCCTCTCGTTCCCCCCATCACTCCTCCTTCTGCTCCAGTGCAATGCCACATTGCCACAAGTTGGTAGAGCACAGTGGAGCACTTTGAATCTGGATTGGGTAGATTTTAAGAATATTTCATCTTTAAGATATTTTTGTCTTAAAGTTTTTAGGATAAACAGTAAGCGTGTGATTTTTTTTTTTACTTTGACTAAAACTAGTAGAATAATAGTCGTATTTGTAGTAATAATAACATTTTTAGCCAATTACTGCAAAAATAAGCCAATACTTTCCCTTCTGGTGGGTATTTAGCTCCAGTTTGGTTTGTTCAGGTTTTTTTTGTTTTGTTTTTGTTTTTGTTTCTTTTTTTTGTTTGTTTGTTTTTTGTTTGTTTGTTTGTTTTTTGTGGGAGCAGGCAATAGAAAGTAGATTGCAAAAGCTTGCACGTGTTCACTTTTAGTTTGAGCTCCCCTTCTGTGGACTGACACAGGATTAGGTGCATTCAGAAGCCCCGGTTCCTGAGTTTGGAGATGATGAGCTGCTCTCTAATATCAACACCATATTCTCTCAAAGTTGCCGTCACATTTCACTGTTTCTCCAGCTTTGGACAGAGCAAGTCAAGACTGTAATGTCACAGTGTTGAGGTTCAGTAATTGTTTTGTTTTGTTTCCAAAATATTTTATGTTTTTGTTTCACTAATTTTACAATGTTTCTGTTTGAGAACTTAATAAAAGGTTCTCAAAGTGTAAAGAAATTAAATGATTTGACATATTCATGTTTATTTGTCTGATATGAGTTTTGCTCCCCTGGTCCAGCTTTGACATCAGCAATGGGGTGACCTCCAGAAGCAGTTCCATGAGCGTCACTATTGAACACACTGATCGTATCCCACCTACTCTGAGCATCAACACGGGACTCCAGCTGAGTGAGGGCTCCACCAGCACCATCTCATCTGAACACCTTCAGCTAACCGATCCTGATACCGCCTTAGAGAACCTCACCTACAGTCTCATTCAACTGCCACAGTATGGCAAGCTGCTCCTGAAAGGTCTCCCCCTGTCCAAGACCTTCTTCACACAGTTAGACATCAACAACATGCAGCTTAGCTATCAGCACCTCAACAGCTTTGCCAAAATCGACAGGTTCACCTTCCAGCCTTCTGATGGAACCAACAAAGGGTATCTGGAATACGGACAGCTGAGAGAGCAGCCAGCAGTTTTCACTATACAGGTAAGAATGGGATCTGTTTCCAGCTGATGTGATAAAATACAAATGTATAGAATAAATTAATACATTCAAATGCAAAATTCAAAGTGTTTCATAACATAAAGTCATATTTATTCTCCATTAGAGTCATTTGTCTTTTACTTTTGCACAGGTTTCAGTTAGGATGTGAAGGCTATGTCAGTGGGAGAGGCTGTGTAATAGATCACTGTGATTTTTAATGCACCTTTTATAATATTTCATTTCATTTCTATATCACCCATAAAGAAATATATAATATAGCGGAAATATAGCAATATACAGATTTCAGATATATGTCAAATATTGCAATATATGAAACTTTCTCATACTCTACACAGTGCTGGGTTAAAGTTTGTGAAACCTTTACAATTTTCTATATTTCTGCATGAATTCAACCTAAAATTTCAATCAAGTGCTAAAAGTAGATAAGGATGCCCAGTATTACAAAGCTGTGTTAGTGGCAAAAGTATGTGATATGGATATGATAAATATTCATTTCTAATATTAGGACTTCTGATGAATCTCAGGAATTTTTAGATCAAATTTATGCAGACAAATAGAAAATCACACCTTGTTTTAATACAATATACTAAAAAAAAGCTGCCAAACTGCTTAAAAAGGCAGTTATTTCTTATATTAAATGATCAACAATAAGGGCACATTAACTAACAGCACTTATGACAGCAATAAACATTATTAATGGTTTAGACATTTAATTAGACATTATTAAGCATCACAAAATATTTGAGTAAGCTAATTGCACACAGAGTACTCTCTACCTATAACTAACAACAAGTGTATGGAGACACCTGCTTATTCATTGCTTCTTCTTGATTCAGGGGTGTTGGTTGCTTCTGACGGGTGTGTGTTGGTTAAGTGCTGAGAGTGATTGTAAAGAATGCTTACTTGAAAGGCACTTATATCATCGCTGTTCAGCAAAAAGATTGCTTCTCCTTTTCGCTGATTTTTCACTTTTTAACATAACGTGAATGTGATGTTGGAACTTTTCTTTGGGTCGCATTTCATAATGAATGGACCAATAGAAATGCTCCAAAATGACGTTGTTTTTTAAAATTGACTTCCATTAAAAGTCAAGAAGATATTTTCCTTCTCCCGTAAAGTTGCTGTTTCGTAGACATGAGCTTTTTTTGTCCCATAGCAACAATATATTTTAGTGTACATACTGTTCCAATGTGATCTGGACTTTATACACTAAAACTCTGATTGCTCAGAGAAAGGATTTATATAATATCATAAATAAAACATTATATAATGCAAAGTTAACTGGAAGGGGAAAATGTAGTTGGTAAAGTTTTACTATGAACAGGGATGACCACAGCCTTCAGAGGATTGTCAAATAAAGTTGAGAGAGAACTTGAGAGAGCTTCACAAGGAGTGTACTGAGGCTGGGGTCAGTGCATCAAGAACAACCACACACAGGTGTCTCCAGGAATCAGGGACTGACTGCAGCATTCCTAATATCAAACCCCTCCTGAAGCAGGGTCAGCATCAGAAGTGTCTTACCTGGACTAAGTAGAAAAAGAACTGGACTGTTGCTCAGAGCTCCAAAGTCCACTTTTTCAATGAAAATAAAAATTCTGCATCTGTAAAACAGTCCTAAAGTCTCAAGTCAAGAAGAGTGGAGAAGCACAGAATCTAAGGTGTCTGAAGGAATGAAGTTTCCCAGTGGTTTAGGGGGCCACATCAACTGCTGGTTGTGTTTTATCAAGTCCAGAGACAAGAGATTAGAGTATTTCACACTATATATACACAGTAAGCAAGCAAAAAAAAATTGGACTTCTTTAGCCTTTAGACGTCTGGCCTTTTCAGTTTAGATGGACCATGTCCATTCATGTAGCCAGTGGAGAGTTAACCAGGTTGTCCCTGTTGCATTGCATGCTAAGCCTGTGCTGGCCAGATGCTGCAATACCGACACGTAGTGATGTGCTGTCTCTACCCCATGGCCTCTGCCTCACTCTTGTATTCTGGAAGCTTCTCCTGTGGCCCCATTTTATGCTAACGTGAGCATAAAACCACAAAAGATAAAGACCCCAGAGAAGGGAGCTGCTGTGCATTTGAAAATGTCATAAATAATATCTAAAACTCTCCTCAGTTAACATTACACTATAGAAAATGAGCCACCTGTAGTAAAGTGAAGCAGCAAACTGCCTGTTTCACAGCAGACGGCTGAGCTTTCCTCTGACTTTTTGTAGGAAAAGAGGCCTTTATTTCATGATTAATACCATCTACTCAAACAGTCTCTAATGGGGAACAGGGGTCAGAAATACAACCAACAGTAGAGGTCTGCAGGCATATTTAACAGTGTTGTAGTTGAGTTGCTGTGACTTCATTTCATTGTAAGAAAAGAATGACTTTTCTCTCACAGTTTGATTTACTGTATGATGTGTTTGAATCACTTTTAAGTCTCTTATAACGAGATTAAAAATAGGGGCTTTTTTAAAAAAGGGCTTTTAATCATAATGCATTATGACATCGCCATCTTCTGGCTGATTATAGCAACTGCACATTTCTGTGAGCAGAAATGCTGTACACTGACCAACTGTGTTCACAGATAGAGGTAATAGACAAGACCACTCCACGCCTTGTGACCAAAGGGACCCCCAGTGCAGTAGAGAACCTGCAAGATGGTCAGTATGGCATTTATATCACCAGCAAACAGCTACAGGCATCAGACCCAGACAGCCCAGACCAGGAACTGGAGTTCATCGTCACAAGGCCTCCACACTTTGGATACCTGGAGAACGCCATTACAGGCAGGTTTGGTTTCCTAAATCTAAGTCAATTCAATGCATTGTGTGCTTCACTGATGCTGATCTACATCAGTAGTGTTGTCAGTATTCATACACTCCATGTGTGACCAGACCAGCTGTGGCCTGGCGGTTAGGGAACCAGCCTTGTGACTGGAGGATTGTCCGTTTGAGTCCCCTAACTGGCAGGACGTGTGGTGTTTTTAGGTGTTTATATCAAAGGCCGCTTCACTCAGAAGGATGTGGATCAGCGAGCACTGCGCTACGTCATTCCCTCGGACATGGAGGTGACAGCAGACAGCTTTGAGTTTCAGGTCAAGGACCCTGCAGGAAACACCATGCTACCAGAAGTGTATGTAACTGTCATTGAGTTTCAACTGGACTGTAGTTTCAGTATTTTCACACTGGTTTCATTACTGATGAGATTCTGCTTATCACTGTTTTATACATTGAACAATTTGCATGAATTCATTAGTTTATTGATTAATTCATTGATTGATTGATGGTACTCCTCCTATTAGGCATTGCTAAATATTTGAGCAATGAATGAATGAGGTTACACATATAGTGCATATCAAGACACCCAAGGACACTTTCGAATGAGCACTCTTCACAAACACGACTTTAGTAGAAAAGATGAATGAGCAAGTGTCCCAATACTTTTACCCACATAATGTAGGTTGGTTATTATCCCTATTGTTAGTTATAGGTAGACAGAGCACTGTCCACAATTGGCTGCAGCTCAACTGTTTCATTGCGCAGATGTTTAGTGATGCTTTAATTAATATCTTAAGTATAGTTTGAACATGTGTTGACATTTTAAATTACATTTTGTTCATTTAAAAGCAGTTTAAAATACAATATTCTACCACAGCAAAGGAAGTGGATCGAGATGCACACTGGGCTCCAGTACTTTATCCCCCCTCCAATACAGTTGATTTCTTAAAAAACATTCAATTATTGTCCCTTAATGTCACATCAAGTTTATCAGTTTCCACAGAGGGAATATTTTAACCACACAATTGAACATAAACATATATACGAGTTGAGTATACTAGTTCAATACTTGTTCATGATAAGAATATCATGAATATCGTAAGTGTAATTTATTCATTACAGCTTGCAAGTACAGTTTGCAGTTCATGAAAATCAGAAATCCAGTTTATCCAACTATTAGTATATTTATTTTGAGTTTGAATTAATTACTCATCAGACAGTATTGATATTAGAACATTAGAACAAAAATGCCTGAAATGTGTCACTTTAAAGGTAATGAATATGAAACATGACAGTTTACCATTTCAAATTAATTTATGAAGAAAAAATACTTTCTTAGTTTTATATTTTTGAGCAACGTTTGGATGCTGTTGTTGATATAAATGTGAATCAGTGAACAAATCCTATACAGGTAATACATTTTACAAATCTATCATTTTACACATTTCAGACACAATTTTCATGTGTTTACTGACTTGAACAAATAAAAAACAATACAACATAGTGAGCTTTTTACTTTAGCACATTTATATGGTTAAATTCAGTAAATAAAGAGCAGTTGTGTATCAAAATGTGTTAGAATATGTAGGGACTTGGACAAACTTTTGCCCAAGACTGTATGTATTTTAAGATTAATTTTTGTAATAATTCTGGATTTCTGCGTCGGATCATGATAATGTGATAACATTGTCTGACAACAAGATAATTTCGTTTATGTATTTTTTTACAGGAATGTACAAAGACTTTAGAAAAAACATACCATTAAGACCTAGAAGTCTTAAGTGAATAGACAGGACAAACAAAGCCAATACTGACCAAAAAGGTGCAGCTGAGGTTACAGCTTATTCACTTCTGTTTTGAGACAATGCAGTGACACCAAACGTTATTAACATTTCATACATAATAAGGATCATATCTTTTATTCTGTTTACAACCTTAATTTTAAACATTGCTTTAAATTGGCAACTATTCCATAACATCCTTTCATTATGATATTATGAGTTTGTATTCCCCCACAAAACTTTAAAGCATGTAAATTAATTATTTAATCTTAAAAAATAATTGTACAAAAAAGGAATCAACCAACTTCAATACACTGCAATGCAGTGCTGTCATGCAGTCTCTCAAAATGGCATCTTCAGTGATGAGTGACACTTTTGTCTTGGTGGAGACAGCCAATGAATCCGTATGTGGAAGCACCATCAGCAACAAGATCAACAGCTTATTGTTATGTATACTATGTCCAGAAGGCCTGGTGTCGTGGCCAGTCATGTCTCCAGACCTGTCCCTGATTGACATCTGGCATGTTGCATTAAACCCGACACCATACTGAGAGACATTACTTCTGTATGTGTAGATCAATAAATATTGCTCATATCATACCAATAGCACTGCAATCCCACACTTGCTTCTGGGTGCAACTATTTGTGCCACTATTTTTAGACGTTGAGTGTATTATGTTGGTTGACAGCCTGATATGTTTTTCTGTAGCATGAGCATTGGATCAGTGTTGATTTTATATATATGTACCCGCACGTCCACACAGTAGGTCTGTCACACAGTGGCTTTGACAGAACAGTACAGTATATCGAGTGAATTCAAGTTCAGCCTATCTTGAGGATCCCATTGACCCTATTTTTAACTTTATTCTTTTTAACTCTATTTCCAATAATTAAATTTTATAAGCTTTCTTCTACTTAAATCCCATGATGAGACTTTCAGTTCCCATACCACTGTCTTCAGATGCCATTCCAAACTTTCCCCATAGTAATATACAATCGTGTCATCTGCAAATATGACTAATTTGAGAGTCAATTTAGACACAGACACAGATATCAGATATCATTTACATTTACTATAAACAAATTTGGCCCCAACACTGAACCTTGTTCATGCCATTCATGCAGTTCTATCAAAATATAAAAATCTAGGCTTGATTTTTTTATTTACTATTCAAATAATAGAGTCTTCAGAAGCAGTCATATCAACTCCCTGCAGCATATGACAGCATAATGACAGCTTTTCAGAGAGTATCACTTGGACAGACTTGTTTAGTTCGTTAATTCGCCTCACGCTGTGTTCTTCATGGAGATGCATTTCAGATAGATTGGTTATTCACCATAACTCCAGCCAAGTCCTGGTGTGAATGAGCTCTCTCTCCTCTGCCAAAGCAGAATGGAACTGAGGTGGTCTCGTGTGGAGCTGACAGCTTCCTGTTACCGTGTTTGTGAGAACGCAGGAACTCTGGCTGTGCAAGTGATGCGCAGTGGGAACAGCGAAGACCCCGCCTATGTTGGCATACAGGTGAAGTTCTTCAGCAGTTAACTTACAGATGGAGTCTAGACGCTGAAAGGAGGAATGGAGTGGAATGTTTAGTGCGTTTAATGGCGTTGAATGCTATTGTCCTTGTGTTGCAGGTGGAAGAGGGCACAGCCAAAGTGGGAAAAGACTTCACTCACAGCACCGCCAGTCTGATACAGTTTGATGCAGGTGATTCATTTTGAACTCATCAAATTACTCTGACAGTGGGGTTATTAGATATACACTCACTCCCATCACTCTTGTTCAGTGTCAATCTTTTTACTTGTCCAGTCTGTCCATCCATCCATCCATCCATCCATCCATCCATCCATCCATCCATCTATGTATGTATATGTATCTGTCCATTTGACCAAGGGGGCCTGTGATTCATTTATCAGAGCAGATCTTTTTGTTGGCCCCCCCAGGTGTGCGGTTCGACCTTTCACCACCCTCTGACACCCCTGCTCTGGAGCAGATAAACAAACATAAAACTACTGGCATCATACCTAATGCCAGACATGGACTAGTGGGGTAATTAAGCAAAGCATTGAGCTGTGGAGCAGTGGAGTTCTCTGGAATGATGGTGTAGTAGTATTCAGTACTTTTGGGAGGGATGAGTTGGGGACCTGGGGATGAGGTGGGGTTATGATCATACTGCCCTCACTACCAATGTTGTTCATAAAGGTAATCAGGTCCTCACAGCAATGCACTAGGAAAGTCTATCCTGGACAGTAGAGAACATTACCCCTGATGTCCCAATACTTTTGTCCATCTATCCTTTCATCTATCCATCTGTATACAGTATATATCTATCTATTTATCTGTTCTTAAATTTGCCATCTGTTACAGGAGTAAATGTCAAGTTTTGGAACATCTACCTCAAAGATGATGGCCTGGAGGAGAATCATGAGAACCTGGATGTGGTTCTGAAAGCCCAAAAGAATGTTGTTTTGGGGCCAAGAAACAGAGCCAAGGTGGAGATAGTGGATCCCCGAAATGGTACATACAGTACAGTATACACAAGCTTGCAATACAGTCCAGTTTCTGGAGGTGTAACGACATATGTATCGAAATATTGGGGAAATACAATGCAAAAATGTGAAAGTGTGCATTATAGCAATGTGAAAATGCCATTTAATGTCTAATTAATAGTAATTGCATTACTTGAACACCAAAGTTGTCCTGCAGTCCTCTCTTCAGTAGATCATGCAACGGTGTGGACAAAGCCATTTTTCAGATGGCCATAATGTTTTGGCTTATATGTGTATGTCAATTCTGCACTATTATCATTATATTTTAAAGCATATATCTATAATATGTGTTTATATGTATATAGTACAGTGTACATACGTTTCTCCCTTCCAGGTAGGTGTGACCCAGATGATCTGGTTGTTGAGGATGGCGAGAAAGACCCAACTGTCCTCCATCCTCCACGCTTTGATGAGCTCCCCCCACCACCACCACCACCACCAGTACCAAAAGAAGAGGAAGAAGATGAGTACACCCCAGACCCAAATACCGGGATCATATGGGAAAACTATCCTCCAAGAGGAGATGTTCCATATCGCACTCAGTTCATCCGCTTCAGCAGTGCAGAACCTCAGTACCAAGCTCCCTTCAACCATGGCAGGAGACAGACTAGACTGCTGGGCAATAACAGACATAGAGGAAGCCATGGTGCCTCACAACCAACATGGGTAATATCTGCTACTCTGTACCATTAATATATAATATAAAAATATAATACACTGACATGCCAAAAGTCTTCAATATGTAAATTGATTAGGAAGTGGCAGTACCTCAGGGAACGGCTTGGGAATGCTGTGAAATGGGGAAAGCTCTGAGGTGTTATCTTGTGAGTGAGGTTGAACACTGGCCAGCATGCTCATAGCAAATGTCGAGAATTATCACCGTTCGACTGAGGTATGATAGTGGGAGCCAGATGGATGACACATTCCATTTGGGAAGTGAACATCCACAGTGTCACATGTGTACAAGGAATAGGTCATAAGGTGTTACCACCCACAGTGGACAGTGCAGTGGCCACCCACAGGTGCTTAACAGTCATGACTGGCAGTGTCTGTAAAATCCATCACATCCACATTCAGTGGAGGAGCCCCACACACATATCCCACAGCTCACTGTTCATTAGCTTCCATGGGATATGGGAGCAGAAGACCCACCAGAGTACCTCTTTTAACACAACACCAGATACAGCTCCACTCCTGGGCTTGTGAGGTTACTAACTAGACCCTAGTGGACTGGCAACATATGGTGTGATCCCATGGGCACAGTACCAGTAGGTTTGGGATGATGGTGGGGTTCTGTCTGGGGCGGAACACATGAAACCATGGAGCCCAGGTGCTGAAACACTGTGCAGGCTGATGGTGGTACCATAATGGAGTGGGGAGTATTCTTATGCCAAAACAGGTCATTGACCTGTACCCACTACAGTACCCTTCATGGACTTCTTATACCCCCACAACAATGGGATAATCCAGCAGGATAATCCAGCATGCTGGATTTGGTTGTCCAGAATTGATTCAATGATGAATTCCCAGTACAAGTGACACTGTGAATAAGGGTGAATCTAGGATCAGAGCTTTGCTGAACATCCAATGAGACCAGCGCTCCCCAAAAACACAAAAAAGTTGTACATTTTAATGGAATTTTAGACCATTAATCCCAACCAATTGGAAAATATAATAGGTAAATAAACACTGTTTATTTTAAATATTTTTTATTGAATAAGAGTAAAATAAATATATTCCCATTAACTTATAGAATCTTCCTCGCTGAATATTGAACTGCTGTGAGATTGGTCAAACAGGAGTGAAATTCAGAATAAAAAACTAAAAGCAAATCATCAACTACAGTTTACAGGCAGCTTTTCTTTCAGACTCTTCACATGATCTATTACTGTAGCTAAATCAGTTACTGTTAGGACAAATGACATCTGTATTTCAGGATTTAAGACAATACCTCAAAACTCAGGAATGATCTATGCAATGTCCAGGACAAGTTCCGGGTTGGGCATCATCTGTCTCATGCATAGAGAACAAAATACTTGAAATTAAAGACGGAAATACAGTTTCAAATTCACTGATTAAAAATCAAACAAAAACATGAGCACACCTTAAAAGGGTCCAGACACGCCTGTGCTGTGGACTGACTTCACAATATAAATGCAATATAAACACTTTATATTGAGTGACCACCCTGTTAAGCTCATGCTCAAAATTTACTGAGCACAAATGAATGAAGAGTGTAGAGTTACGGGAACAAGAGATCACACGTGGGAGCGTGTTAACATGAAATAGCTGCAATAACCCATTAAAAAACATTTCAACTGAAACTTCAAAGTAACATGTCTGATTTGGAAATGAGTAAAAGTACAGATTATTCATGTGAAATGTAGGGAGTAGAAGTACAAAATATTAAAGTGACAGAAGCTCTAAACTGTAAAATAAAGGTAAATTCAAAATTTAGAAATAAATCACTAAACAATGCTTAGGGAAAGTTATGCTGTTTGGGTATCGTCTTTCCATAAAATGACCCACTCATGATTACATCAAGACCAGTAGCTGCACCTCCCGAACCACGGGAGGAGCTACACCTCCTGAACACAAAGAGAGGAGGCAGGCCTAAAGGGCTTGTGGGACAGATAATCCCTTTTTCATAGTTCAGGATCAGAGTAACCTACAGACATGATGCACCTATTATATCAATCTATAAGACTTACCTTATCTGTCATATCTAAAAGTACTACACAACTACAAAAACATCCCACGAATGAATACATAGAAACATCTGTTTCCAAATTCTTTTGAACAAATAACCCCCTAATTTGTGTTTCTGACAGTAAAGTCTTACTTTTATTTATACATATTTGTTCTTCTCATACTGTTAGCTCCATAGGTTGATCCCACTTAGGTCGGTTGAGGAAAGATCCATGCCCCGTGCCCATCCAGAGGTGGAGATCACTCCAATCTGGAGCTGGCCTGGACATTCCACTGACATCAAATCAGTGGACATTCCCCAGAGGGACGCAATTCCTCATGGTTTTGATTCGGCTCTACACCAGCACAAGGTCAGGAACTCTAATTATTGGCTCTGTAGGCCGACTAGTTATTACTACAGAATGAGGAGACATCTACTAGGCACTGGATGGGAAGTACAGATACTTGCAGACTGTACCTACTGGAGAGATTTGGAAATGATTGTCAGACACATTCATAATATTTGGCTTTGTTTTACTGTTTTCCCAGTAAATAAACACGTTTTGTCCAGCTACAACACAGTTTGCTCATATTGCCCAAGATTCGGCACCCTACTGGATCACTGCTTCCTTCCTTCTGTTATTTTTAGACTGCAAAGGCTGTTAGTGTTGGCTGTCTCACTGGGTGGACCTACTACAGAAGGAACTGCTACATCCTGGGCCCTGGTGTAGCCACCTGGAGCAGTGCTCAGCATGCATGCACAGTGTATGTTATTGATAAAACCACAAGTACTGTATTTGGATTTCACTCCTTTTCCATGAGTATGGTCATTTTTTGTTTTCCTAAATTTCAGGCTTGACGGTGACTTGACAAGCGTTCGTTCGAAGGCTGACATGAAGTGGCTGTGGAAGTTTGCTGGGAAACAGTCATTCTGGATTGGTGAGGAAACAGACTGCAGTGTGTTGGGCACAGATGTTTTATTAGTTGTCTGTAAAGGTGGCAAAGCTACTTTATTTTAGATTTGTATCATATTTATTTTTCTTGAGATTCATGAACAGGTTGGAATGGACCAAATGCACCAGTAAAATGGTAAACTCAAAGTTAACTTACAGAAATCTAAAAACAGGTCATATGAAGTTTATGAATTGTGAGAATATCCTGATTTGTGTCCAGTGATTCTGAGTAGGCACTGGTCCTACCTGACTAGGAAAAACAGATAAGACAATGAAATGCAATTTTTATAGTGGTGTGTGAGGTCATTCCTTACAGTGGGGACAGAACTGACCTAGCAACAGTAAGTGAAACGTTTCTTTCAAATCAGTTGATTTGCCCCTTGTGCAGCAAAAACATCAAATAAACATTTCTGGTAACTGTTGATAAGTCCTGCACTTAGGCTTGGAGGAATTTTAGCTCAGTCCTCAAAATAGAACAGCTTCAAGAGAAGATCTAGTATTATTTCAAATGAATTTTTCTGTCAGTGATGGCAAGCCTTCCTGGCCCAGATGCAGCTTGACAAAAGCATGATAATACCCAGAGGTTGTACTAGGCCTGGTCTTTTTACAATAGCCCCAGGTCTTGAGTTGCTTAGAAGTTCCCTTGGGTTCCTTTGTGACCTCACAGATTATTACACACCTTGGTCTTAGTGTGATCTTTGTTGGTGGACCACTCCTGGGGAGGGTAATAATGGTCTTGAATTTCCTCCATTTCTAACATTCTGTCTGACTGTGGATTTGTGGAGTCCAAACATAAAGCATCAACAACTCTTCATCTGAACTTCTCAGAAATCTCCTTTGTTCATGCCATGATACACTTCCACAAATGTGTTGTGAAGATCAGACTGATAAATCCCAGTTCTTTAAATAAAACAGGACACCCCCTCATGCCTGATTGTCTCCCATTGATTAAAAACACCTCACTCTAATTTCACCTTTTATGGATGTAGTGAAGGTAGACATGGAGATGGTTGGTGTAACAGTATAGGAGGTAGAGGATAGAGCAAGATGGAAGCAGATGATCTGCTGTTTCGACCCCTAAAGGGAGCAGCCGAAAGAAGAAGTCTCTGATTTCACTAATCCTAAAAGGTTCATATACATTTGCCCTCACAGATATGTGATATTGGATAATTGTCCTCAGAAAGTAAATGACCGACTGCATATGTTTGTGTCATTTGTTTGATTTGGTTCTCTTTACTTTTAGGACATTAATTTAGTTTTAGGACAAAAGTGTGCAGAAATAAATTCACAAACCATGCAGGACCACTGTTTATATATAGAGTTATGCATATATGTCTATCTATCCATACTTTTCTAGAAGGAAATCTCAGAATATCATTTTATAATATTATTCATCATAATATCATACTGTCTATTTAACTGAATACTCGTGGTTGTTGTTTGGGCAGGGCTTTCAGGCTCTCCAGGGCAGTGGTCCTGGGCTGATGGCACATCATTGACATTCTTCAAACTTAAGAAGGACCAACTCAACAAGGCTTCAGACCAGCAGGACCATACTTCCAGTTCACATAGATGTGTTCTTGCCCAAGACCAAAAGAAATGGATTCCAAAAGACTGCACAACACAATCAGAACACAAATATATTTGTTCAGCACCTTCACAAGTTAACAAGTAAAATATAAAAATAATGTTAATTAAAATAAAAACTTATTCCAGCTTCCACATGTTTTCTAAACTGTAAAAGTCCAATAAAGATTTGATTACACTTGGTCTATCTTCTCATTTTTGGCATGTCTACAGCAAGCTTAGTCTGTGGCTATAGAGAGAAAATGAAAGTGAAGTATTGGGGTTGTTCTATTAATTATGTGATTTTGTTGCAAAGTTATGAAACTGCAGCTTGTGATTTCTATGTTTTAGGGGCTTCTTGAAGGGACATGTTCCTAACACACTTCCAAAACATCTGATCCAGCCCTTACTGTGTTAAAGGTGGTGTGACAGCATAAAAACCATAATATATTCAGGGCATGGAGTCCTCCAGGATCAGGGTTGGGAACTGAGGCCTACCACCCCATACAGAAGTTTGATATGTCTTTTTGAATATGATTCTACAGGTTTGGCACCTGTTTTGGGGGATAGTTCTCGCATTCTTCTTTGCAGAACTTCTCAAGCTCCATCAGATTGGATGGTGAGCATCTCCAGAGATGTTCAGTCTGGTTCAGAGATGTTCAGCCTGAAGCCACTTCTTTTTTATCTTGGCTGTGTGCTTAAGGTTGTTGTTCTGTTGGAAGATAAACCTTCATCCCAGTCTGAGGTCCAGAGTGCTCTGGAGCAGGTTATCATCAAGGATGTCTCTGTACATCACTGCAGTCATCTTTTCCTCAACCTTCATTAGTATCCCAGTTCCTGCTGCAGAGAAACATCTCAACATGTTGCTGCCACCACCATGCTTCACTATAGGAATGGCATTGGCTAGGTGATGAGCAGTGCCTGGTTTCCTCCAGATATGATGCTTGCCATTTAGTCCAAAATAGTCAATCTTTTTGTGTCTCATGGTCTGTGAGTGCTTTTGGCAAACTCCAGACAGGTTGTCAAGAGTGACCATTTGGTTCTTGGTCATACTTTTAGGTTTCTATCAAATCTATGCAGAAATATAGATAATAATGCACATATGCACCATAGATGATATGAACGTATGACACATTACGGATTTACAACCTATTTTGATGTGTATACCGAGCAAAATATATCATCTTTGTCATGTTTACACGCCCTGTTTTTAATATAATGAATTTGCATATGACGTCACACATCAGGTCTCCATAGGGGACAATGCAATATGAAGGTGTGACCACCAAAACGGTCAAAATGACAGAACTGGGCCTTCTTCTCTAAAATGGGCGTCTTGTTCGATGTCCAGTTTGATTTTATGTTTTTGTAGATGGGGTGTAGGGAGCGGAAGAGAGTGATCAGCGGGGAGGGACCGATTGTGTGATAGGAACCAATGTCGCGGCGCTGCGGCAACCCGGAGCTTTACTGATGAGCGACGGGGGGAAGATGGCGGCGGCCGTAGTGCAGATGGCCTGTTCTTACCGCGGCCTTATAGCCGTGAGAAACACCGGGATCCGAGCGCTCATTCCCGGAATAGTACACTCCCAGCTCCGGGCCTTCTCCCTCACAAAACCCCCGGAGTTAGAAGAGAATCCGTACTACAGTAAATATGAGGAGAAGATCAACAAACTCCGAAGGTAAACAAACATTTACGGAATTTGCCAGACGCCCTTATTCAGGGCGACTTAAAAAAGTGATTTGCTGTTCACTCAGAAAATATCCTTAGCTAGTAGACAAGGATAGAATCTAGAGATTCCTCACACTTAGATCCTGTTGAACACAAATGTCTTTATGGAGTTAAATACTCCTAAAACCCCTGCGTTTGAACACAGTGGGGGACTCAGCTGTTCGGACTCCCAGGAGAAGTTAATTCCACCACTTTGGTGCCAGAACAGAAAAGACTCTGAATGCATGTTTTCCTTGCGATTTGAGGGATGGCAACTCGAAGGCCTCTTGGTACAGCTCGAGTTTTGACCATTGTCATCATGTATAGAGGAGCTGGTCCATTTTTGGCTTTGTATCTGGGTTTTGAATCTGATGTTCAGTTACAGGAAACCAGTGGAGGGAACACAGCAGAGGAGTTACATGACTGAATTTAGGAACATTGAAGACAAGCTATGCCGCTGCATTCTGGATGAATTGCTAGGGTCTGATAGTCCGCATAGGAAGGCCAGATAGAAGAGAGTTGCAGTCGTCTAGTTGTGAAATGACAAGAGACTGAACGAGCACCTGAGTGACCTCTAGACAGAAAGGGTTGAATTCTCCTGATGTTGTAAAGGAGAAATCTGCATGATCGAGTCAGGTTTTCAACATGAGCCAAGAACGATAACTGGTCATCCACACACCTATAGACCTTATACACCAATCAGCTATAATGTTAGAGCCACTGATGCCCACCACAGATAATATACACCACTCGGCCATAACATTAAAACCATTGACAGCTTTTGTTCATGGACAGATATTCTTGAAGAATTTCTTGTACAGTCCAGAATTCATAAATCTATCAATATTGGCATGTTGTCCTGGAGCTAAGGCAGCAAAGTAACCCCATGCTATGATGATGCTTCCACCCTCATGCTTGACAGTTGAAACGAGGTTTTTATGTTTGAATGTGTTGGAGCTCTCATTGTCTAGGTTAAGGATTTAGATGTGTTATTGTACATATGTAATACATAGACAAATGCTTGTGTGTGTATATTTAATCATATTTTTCATGAAACGTCAGTGCAAAGCCTCAAGAATACAAAGCCCGTCTTGAGAAGCGCAACGAGGTAAAGAAGGAACCTCTTGGACACTCAAAACAAGCAGAGTTCATCAAACATATGGATCAGCAGGTAATGGTCCATCATTTAGATATTAGGAAGTTAAAAAGGTGTGATTAGAATCTACTGAGATATTGCCTGTAGAAAGTTGGCTCCAAGTCCAACCTAAATCTAAGACACCACATTTACCCAAGAATGTCTGAAGACAGTAATTAGTTGGATTAGATTGGTGGATTAAGGTTGAATCTGTAGGAAGGTAGCTGTACAGGAGTATGAACAGATCATGAACAGGTTGTTGTAATATATTATTCAGAGTGTGTACTTTAATATGGAACACATTTACTCTGCCCTTGCCAGATGGAGAAAAAGGATAAAGGCAAATCTGGAGAATTTACCAAGAACAAGGTAGTAAAGAATATCATGCCAGAGATCATTTATTAAGGTTAATTCATCACAGGGTTCCTGAAGGTCATTCTTTTCTTTATTTCAGACTTTAGGATCAGTCCTCAACCTTGACATGGTTCAAGACAAGTCTGGCATTGAAATTGGAGAGGTGAGCTTTTATTTATTTCAAATAAGTATTGAGTTACAGATTAGAGAGCCAAACACGGAAAAAATTGACATTGAAATATTTTTTTCTGTGATATATATTGAGATACTAAAAATACAAGAATTTTCACCAGACTTAAGCAGAAGTCAGTGATTCATTGTGTTATTATATTATTATTGCCCTCTTTATAGCAAAGATTGGAGTAAAATAAATAATATGGGGCAAATTGTCCTGATCAGGTCAATATGTAATGGAAAATTAATTTTATGTTTAATTAAATTTGTCTTACATGGCACTGCATTACATGGTCTTGCGATATGAATATTGCATGTACCCACATTGTGCTGGCGATGTTGAAGCAATATATTGTGCAGCTCTAGTGGTGATGCTACCATCAAGTATTAAATTTTTTTTTTTATTGTAGCTTTGGATGCAGTATTTCTCAACAAAAGACACAATCAGTGCAGTGATACCGGTAAGGTCTTTTATACAGTGATGACTGACTTTTCAAATGCAGATGTGACCTGTAAATTTTGGTTTAGAGAATGTTTGTATGGATAACTTTTAACAGGTATATGATATATGATCATATGATGATCTAATGTGTCTGAAAACTATTTTGTGCAAAAGTTCATTTACTGTATATTCATAATTTCATTAAAAAGGTAAACCCTTTTTATATGTAAAGTGAATTATTTCAATTTTGGGTTTTACGGGAAGGCATATAGCTCATGAAAATCAGTTATCAATATTCTCAAAATATTTGAATATTTAATTTTAAGTTTGAGTAAATTACTAATCAGACAGTATTAACATTAAAACAAAAAGTCTTAAAAATGTCACTTTAAATGTAATGGATATAAAGTGAATTGTGAGTAAAAAAATAACATCTTCATAATATGTAATTATTTGAGATGAACTAATTTTATTAATACAGAAAAAAATGATAAATTAAGATAATGATTCTTATGTTTCAGGGTTCCACATTTGACACGATGATCAATCGAGCCAGATCATGCCCTATGGTAAGACTCACAGCAGTGAAGTTCTATAAGTGATGCTCTGTTTGCATAGTTTATTGAATACATACTGTTCTGGTTGGCTTTGAATAGTGGATCCCCAGCATGGAGAGATGTCTCTGATAACTCTGTGACCCCCACTGAGTTTATATTTTAAAGCAGAATAAGAAGCTTTATTACACTCAAAACTTATTTCTATAATGAATACTAAAACCTTGTACCACCACAAGGAGGCGGCATTGTTTAAAGAATCAGATGGGAGTTTTGCTCCTTCTCATTCTGTGTGCATTTGGTGATTAATTCATCAGTGGACTCAAAATATGCAATTTAGTGTCTGAAAGTCCATCTGAAAAAAAAAATGTTTTAAATAGTTGTACTGATACAAATCTTTGATACTATTAATACTCATTAATATGACACTGACTGTTGGTATTTAAAAAAAATAATTCATAATATATTTCAGTGCAACAAAAATTCAGTCTATTCAAATTTCACAAAATTGCACATCGTGTAGCCCTATTCTAAATCAGCGTCCAGCAAATATCATCAAAAGACAAAATCGTTTCATTAATGTAATCTTCCATCTAAATGTAATGATGTCCACCTCTTAACTACTGATTACTTTACAGTGCACCAGCAGACAGGGCAGCATAATATTAACTAATAATATCTCCACTTCCATCGATCACTGGAATAAAATCTCTGTAATTTCACTCAGAAATTCATTCTAATTCACAAAGTCTGCAATAGATCTAATTTTATGATGACAAGAATGACCCTTATATTACAGTTATTTTGTACATAAAAAACTACACCTTCATATGGTTCTTTTTGAATCAATCTAAAATAAACTATACTAGGAGGGGAAATGCATCCTTCAAACCCTTCTTCAGAGCTTTGAAAATACTTAGCAGCTATCTTCAGTGATTGATTCTCATTTAGGCTTATTGAACAGCCACCTTCCCTAATGTAGGTGTAATTTGATGCACAGTGACATTAGTTCCCCGTGTATTCTGCCACTCTTTTATAGTCAGACAGTGTCAGTGTGACTTTCTGTTCTGATATTAATGTGGCATAATAGTTTATACATAGAGGCTTCACTCTGAACTCTCTGTGTTCTTCAGCCCTTCTAATTAAATATAAATAGTTTTATTAAATACATGTTTTTACTGATTACTCAGCAGTGCCATCACAGGGTGCTAGGACAGCATAATAAACAGACCTTGAAGGTGCTTTTTAATTGATCTTTAAGGAAGCCTAACCCAGAACGTTCCCGCTCCAAATACAGCTTTGACTCCCCCCCCCCCATTCCATAAATCTCTCGTGACACATTTATTTATACAGTCTTAAATGAACACACTTGGTAGTAGCAGTGTGTGTATGGATGTAATACCAGTTGCAGTCGTAATATCAGAACTCTGTTAAACTCTGTTTTTCCTTCGACAGTTCTTGTACGCCCTGCCGCGGAACGAGGGCTACGAATTCTTTCTGGGTCAGTGGGCTGGTCAGGAGCTGCACTTCACTTCTCTCATCAACGTCCAGGTATACCTCATGTCTATTATTAGACAAAGTGCTATTAGCTCACTGCTGTGTTGCCTGCTGCTTCAGTTTACAGGCAGGGTTTGTTTTACTTTTAGACCTTGGGTGAGAACGCTCCCAGCCAGCTGATTCTGTACCACTATTCAGACCTGCAGAAGGACAAGGACATCGTGCTCATGACTGCCGAAATGGATAGCAAATTTATTGTGAGTTGTGCACATGCATGTCAGGAACGTGGACACTAGTTATAATAATAGTAATAATAATAGATTACTTCCTTTCTCTCCCCATTTCACTGGTCCATCCATTCCCATTCCTAATAACTGTGAATTGAACGAGTCAGGAATATTTCTTAATGATTATTCGCATGAAACCAAAACAAATCAAAGCTGATCTGTAAAATGCCCAGCATACTCATGGCAAGGCAATGTGAATTATAAGAAGTTGAGGCTTGATGGTGGGTGCCAGACAAATGAGACCCTCCATTTCCATTACATGTTTTGCAGGCATTTAACATTGTTTGATATGCAGGGTTATGTATACTATGGTTTATTCCTGGTACACACATGACACTATAGATCAAGGAATGTTAAATGCTCACACAACTTTGGAAATGGAATGTCCTGTCCATCTGGCACCCACTATCATACCTTACTCAAACTCTGATATGTGCATGCTTGCCATGAGCACGCTGGGCAGTGTTGAGCCTCACTCACACTCGGTCAGTTAAAAGGGGAAAATGGGACACACTAACATCACTGACCAAACTGATTACTTACATCGTTCATTGGTGATGATTTTTATTTTTGTTATTTAAAATGTTAATTAGTTGCAACTTTATGAGGCAAAATAAGCCGCCTAGATTGGACTGAGCATATGGGTGAAGTAATTCTCAGAAATACCATTAAGTGCTGATTGCATATATTGTTTTATGTTGGATGTAATGAGGACATTTAAACAGTGCTTCATTTTATCTCCCATTTCCAGACTGTTCATGAGGCTCAGTGCTTGGCCAATCAGGTGCAGCTTTTCTACGCAGCTCAGAGGCATGAGACCTTTCAACTGGTGGAGTCTTTCAACCACAGGCCGACGAAGTTCAAGCATATGTCTGTGATAGCAGAATTAGAACAAAGCGGGATAGGACTAGGAGTCAGCACAAAATAATGGCCAGTCCAGTGGACACCCAGCCCTGGGCAGTGTCTAAAATTCACCTATGGACAGGAAGGGGCTTGTAGTCCCAGCAGGAGGTCCCACCCTGTGGATTTAATCTTCTACTTAGTCCTGTGCTCCTGTTTAAAATGAGAATCATTTGAATGGAAGGTGTATAAGCTCACTTGTACCGTCTAACTTGCTACCATGTATGCAGGTTCATGCAGTGTTTATTTTATGCCTTAAATGTTCCCTTTCCTATTGATATTGAACTTCATGACATTGTCATTTGATGCTCACATCGAGCTTTCTCTGAGAGACTTGTAGGTATTTATTTAGGAGACTATAATTGACTTTTGACCCCACTTTGGTTCCTGAAGGTATTCAGGGATTTGTGCTTATGGCTCGTGCATCATCACAGATACAGCATTTTGATGAATATGCTGTGACATCTGGCTCAGATAAGACTTTATGAAAAGCCAAAAAAGTTGATGACCAGCTACTGTTGCTGGTAATAATACTTCATTTATTTTTTGAGGAAACTGTAGCACTTGCTAGTAGCTGGTATAATGCAATACAGGTGTGTCCAGTTGTGTGCATGTAATGGATAACGTTGGTTTAATATATAATGATGCAGCTTTATTATTAAACCTTTATTTATTAAGGCTTATTTGATCTTGTCTATTTGTCACACAATGTACAACAGAAAGGTGGTTTAAACAAGCACTAGTTCTAACGGCACTAGTACTAGAACTAACTGTAGTCATGGAATGCCACCGTTTGTACAGCTTACGTCTCAGAGACCCAATCCTGGGAGAGCATGGCCCTGAAACTGATGGCTCCGGTATTCAGATGCCCCTGCAGAACTTCATGACCTTCATCACCAGTATAGCGATTGGGCAAATTGGGCAGTTTTCCAGTGTTTAGATCTAATGTCACCAATAGGCCTGCGACCCGGATCTGGACCCAGATACTTTGCTATCTGTACCTGGACCTATAACCATTAAACTAAATTTTAAGTAAATTTTAAGTAAATTTTAATGGAGTGTTTATTTTCTGGCCTGTACAGGAGACGCACAGACCAATCATGTATAGTACAAATCACGTGTGACTACACAGAGATAATAGCATTGTTTTTAACGACAAATGGTCAGGTTTCTGTATAGAGGTGTTTAAACCCTCTCACATATGACAGTCGGTCACCATTAACAGTGATACGAGGGACACACAGCTATATGTGCAGAACATCCTGCAGCCACACTTTGCCTCTCATGGCAGGGATTCCGACTGGCATTTTCCGGCAGGATAATGTTCACCCACACTCAGCAAGGGTTTCCCAGAAATGTCTACCAGATTGCAACATTTGGCTTGTCAATCGACCATTTCTGGGTCCAGCTGGGAGGCCAGTTTTGGTAACCTATGAGTTTGCAGGACCTACAGGCCCAGCTACAACACTGGTGGGCAAATGTGCAGTAAGGTGCCATACAGAACCTATATGCCTCCATGGCCAACCAGGGTACTAGAGCCTCCTTTTCAAGGGCGTAGATTTAGCAAGAATGCAAGTGATGTGCCCACCGATAAACATTCCAACAACTCATTGTCATTTAATCTGACATTCAATTGGTGACAAAGTGTTGAAGAAATACAATATGCAGGACGTAGCACTGATTCAATGCATTTCATTTCTTGGATTTTAATGGTGGGGATTGTCAGTGTGGTGCTCACTCTACCCTCTTTGTGCACTCAAGGATAAATCCAGATGTGCTGGACGGGTCCATCAACCTGAACTGTATACCCCTGGACCCTGTCCAGTGTTATGACCTAGAGCTAGAGCTTGCAGAGTTTGCCATTGATGCTCCATGTTCCACAAAGCTGCGTTAGATCAGAATAGGATTGTCATAAACATAAACCCTGGTTCCTCAGAGAAGCCTGCACTCAGATCAGTGTTAATGACTGTGGGAGTGCATAAGGCAGCTGTAGTGAATGGCAGTGCCCAGCATGCCCCACCCCAGCTGTCTGCCTCATTCTCTCCATCCTCCTGCCTCGCCATTCACTTTCTCGCCCCTAGTTGAGGCTCTGGACCTGTGCATGACTGTCAATGCCTGTGTGGTGAGGCTGGAGATAGCAGGTTGCTTCCACAGCTGTGTCCTCAGCCTGTGCTCATACAGAGCTCCCCTACTCCAGAGGAGACCTCCGTGGAGAAGCTCCAGCTGCTCGAGGTAGGTGGGCATCTTCAGCCGGGGCGATGGCGCTGCGTGCATGGAGAAGGGCTGGGTTCTGCTGCGCGTGTATTGATCTCACGGGGCTTTAGGAGGCTCGCAGGAGCTCTCCGAGGCTCCACCTGCCCGTTCAGTCCGCCGTCCAGCGCCTGGGCTGTGAGGGCGACCTGCGACAGCGTCTGTGGACGCGTCTTCAGGAAACGCCACGCTCGCGGTCTCGGGCGAATCGTCCCCCTTAAACGCTGCCGCAGGAGCGCGTGCAGGAGCGCGTGCAGGCGCCACGGCGTTTACGGTGGAAACGAGCCTTTAAAAAGAGACAGATCTGCTGTGAGATCCGAAAACTGACACGACCACCTTCAGTGGTGCAGGAGCAGTGTGTGGGGTTAAGGTGGAACAGCTCATTGTGTCACACAGAATCAGTGTAACCGTACACACACACACACACACACTATATATAGATAGATAGATAGATATAAATATATAGATAGAGAGAGACAATATATATATATATATATATATATATATATATATATATATATATATATATATATATATATATATATATACATATATATATATATAGTCTCTCTGTGTGTGTGTGTATATATATATATATATATATATATATATATATGTATGTGTGTATATATATATATATATATATATATATATATATATATATATATACAGAGAGACTATTGAGAGAGAGACTGTATATACATATATATAGAGAGAAAGAGACTATTTATTTATTTATTTGTGTGTGTGAGAGAGAGAGAGGGAGAGATAACCACAGTTTTGTTTTTTTCCAGATGGCTAAAGCTGACCACCGTTTTGGCCAGAGAGATGGCTCCGACCAGAACTTTGACTATATGTTCAAGCTGCTCATCATTGGCAACAGCAGTGTGGGCAAAACCAGCTTTCTGTTCAGATATGCAGATGATTCCTTCAGCAACTCCTTCGTCAGCACGGTTGGCATCGACTTTAAAGTGAAGACTGTCTACCGGAACGACAAGAGAGTCAAGCTTCAGATATGGGTGAGAATATATTAAATCAGTGCAATACCTTCTGAGGGATGGGCAGTACGTTCTATTCCCCCATTCGCTGGACTGAAATCCTGCAGCAGAAAGATAACAATGTGGTGTGTGAGTTCACACTCCTTAACAGTGGGCAGCAGACAGATGGTACAGTCAGTACATGATGGCTTGTGTACTGTGTGCACTTTGCCTTGGGATCTATTCTGAGCTCAGATCAATGTAGACATCCGCGACTTCTTCACCTCACCATGCTCCATGTGAAACCATCTCATGGCCATCGCCATCACCACCACCACCTTCTGTATCCCCAACCAACCTGTGAATGAAAGCCATATTTTCTTTAGCTTTTTTCCAGGAAAAAGAAGAAAAGCAAAAGACCCCCCCCTTCTTTTTATTCACTTGCATCATCAGTGCTGGTTGTCATGGCAGCAGTACAGCAGCACACTGCTCCCTGGCAGAGCCCAAGCTCTGAGCCAATTAAAGCAGCTCCTCAGGGCTAGGAGGGAGGGTGTTGGGAGGGGGTATAGCGAGAGACTGGAGAGTAAACACAAGCCTAAGGCTGGAGAGAGAGAAACAGACACTAGAGTAAATTGCAATTTGCGATAAGCAGCGGGCCGTAATCAGTGTGCATTGAGTGGCGATTAAATGGGAGCTGGAGGTGGCAAAAAAAAGCCTCTCGAAAAACAGCTGCAAAGATGCTGATGGCAGGAAAAGCAGTGAAATGAAGGATGCTGCAGCATTTCCTCTGACTACAATGCCATCTTTAGACATGCTGTTGGAGTCTTAGTTAGGCCTACTGGGTCCGTGTTGCATGCCATTGTTATGCGGCACACATCTAGTTGCAATCTCTCTACATATATTGGTGCTGTCCAATGAAAAACATGTATCTGCAAAATGGAGACTTTAGAGGAGAAAGGCAAAAACGCTCTTAATTTTCAGTAATTTATTCATCCAAACATTTTTACACAATATACAGAGCAGCTACAGAGTTCAAACCATAGAGGAAAGTAAAAACGGACAGACACATGGTTTTCAGAAGATGTGTTTTTTGTTGTGACGATAATATAAATAAACAATGTCATATTGACATTTATAAAGTAAAACAGTAACACCTGGAATTCTTTATAAATGCTTTTGGCATTATTTTTATTTTTAGTTCACCAAAAAAACTATAAAATACACAAAACCCCTGTAATAATAATCACAGTAAATAAAAGATTGCAATTAAAATGGTGTCCTATGGTGTGCCATGGTATGCCATTTAATGGACAACTATAGGATTCCTTTGGTCAAAAAAGTACCAGAAAGTCCCCCAGATACTTAGCTGTGAGGTGAAGTTTGGATTGTCAGTTTAAATCATTAATTAATTAAAATAATTAATATTTTCTGTCAACCTTTAGTGTGTTCTTTATTGTTAGTCCTGTGATGTGACAGCTCTACTTTGAGGAAATCACTTAAGGATAAAAACAGTGTATTTACTTGGTTAGGAAAACGCTCAAGGTCAGTTCTGTATGGCAAGGATTCAAAATGGCCACAGTGGTGTAAATGTCCTGCTGTTTGACCATACTGTCAGTTGTGTCACTAGGTATATGGCTTTTGTTTTTGAAAATGAAGACTACGTTTCTACATTCCATGGTACATTTGTGGTACTGGTCCTGCAGGTTTTAGAGTTTTCCCTAATTCCTGATACCTGATCTAAAGAAAAAAAACATTGTTGAATCAAGCAGTCAAGTCATGCAGATTTCTCCTTTACAACACCAGGCCAATTTGACCTCTTCTGTCTAGAGAGGTCACTCAGGTGCTTGTTCAGTCTCTTGTCATTTCACGACTGCAACGCCCTTCAACTGATTCAAATTGCAGCGGCACGGCTTGTCTTCAATGTTCCCAAGTACAGCTATGTAACTCCTTTTCTGCGTCCCCTTCATTGGCTTCCTGTAGCTGCCCACATCAGATTCAAAACCTTGCTGCTGGCCTACAAAATCAAAAATGGACCAGCACCTCCATACTTGATCGTAATTGTTAAAACCATGGAGTGATGGATTGAAGACAAGCATCCAGACTCTTTTCTGTCCTGGCGTGGTGGAATGAACTTCCCCTTCGGGTCTGAATAGCTGAGTCACTCGCTGTCTTCAAACACAGACTGAAGACCATCTCTCTCATGAGCGTTTAATAAATGTTGGTATAAATGTTGTTGGTATTGAGGTCTCCAATGTAACATTTGTATTTTTCAGCATCTAAGATTGAGGAATCTCTGGATTCTTGTTTCTACTAACCAGCAGATCACTGATATCTTTAATGCTCATTGATAACCATTAGTGCTTCAGTTAGCCTTTACACAGCTGACCATGAAATGCCCTTTGACCTTACTAACAGCTTTTCAAAGATCAAGATGACCTTGCTGAGTTGTAGATTTGAAACTTTGTTCCACTCTTTTCTCCTTTTATAGGATACAGCTGGTCAGGAGCGCTACAGGACCATTACCACGGCCTACTACCGAGGAGCTATGGGCTTCATTCTTATGTATGACATCACCAATGAAGAGTCCTTTAATGCAGTGCAGGATTGGTAAGTTACAACCAAAGTGGACAGTCAGCTCAGTACTCTGTACTCCACTATAGGGGACAGTGGGCTTGGTTGTCACTGAGATAATTTATAGGTCAGTGGATTCAGTTCAGTAAATGTCTTTGAGCTAAGGACATCTGAAGGTCGTAGGTTCAAATCCCAGATCATGCGGCTTGGCATCAAAAGCCAAAGTCCTAGAAATGGGTAGATGGCGCTCTCTCCACATATCACACCAAGTGCAATGCAGGTGGGCATGGGTGTCTGTTGTATTGGAACTGGGGACCTGAAGCCTTCCTCCAAGCAAATTGGCTGCTCACCAATGATGCAATGGAAGCAGTTCAAAAAGAGGTCATGTCTATACTTTCCTAGTAATGGGAGCATCCAATGTGATAGGGGAGGGTCCTAACAGAGTTGAGTAATGGCCACTTCCAAATTGGGTTTGGATAATAAAGAAATATATATATATATATATGTTTTTTTTTTCCTCTACTGCAGTTAGTTCCAGCCATGCAAGCTGATTAGTTATTATGCAAATTATATTTTTTTCTGATTTTCTTAAATGGTCAATTCAATTGTCGGTCAATATAAGTCATCAGCCATCAGATTTTATTGAACACCCTCCCAATAATAACAGTATTTTATATAGGCAGTAAAGAACTGAAAATGTTAATTTGTTCAGTTTGGAGCAACAAATTTTGATTTAGTGAAATCAAACATTTTTCAATCAAAAAGTTACATGTTAACATAGGACCCCTTTGAAATCACCTTCACAATTCTTGCATCCATTGAACTTGTGAGTGTTTGGTTTCTGCTTGAAATTCTTTGCAGGATGTCAGAATAATCTCCCAGAGCTGCTGTTTTGATGTGAAATGCCTCCCATCCTCATAGATCATTTGCTTGAGGATTCACCAAACGGTTGAGGTCTGGGGAGTTTCTCTCCTTTTATACCCATAGCAGCTAATGACACAGAGGTATTCTTTGCAGCATGAGATGGTGCATTGTCATGCATGAAGATAATTCGCTATGTAAGGCACAGTCCTCTTTTTGTACCATGGAAGAAAGTGGTCCGTCAGAACCTAAAGGGGCCTCTCCCCATGATTCCGGCCCAACACATGACTCAACAGTAACAGTCTTCATGTATGTCTGGGCTGACAGCAACCAATTCTGTTTGTGAGCATTGTTTAGGGGAGGCAAAATAGTTGGTTTATGCACAACAGCAAGCTTCTGGTGGATCCTACACCTTGAGGTTTGTGGGACTTGTTTGCTGCTTTGTAAAGGCATTTTAGTTTTCATACCTTTTCCAAGGTATTGTACTATTTGACACTTTGCAGCAGCAGAGAGATCCCTTTTCTTTCCCATATTGTTTGATAATGTGGAACATTTTAAAGTAGTTTTCCATTTATTGGGATCATCTGACAAACTAACCATCACAGGTGTCTGAGATTGATCCAAAGCGACTGAGACACAATATCATCCATGAGTTTTGACTGAAAACAAAAAATATAGATTTTTTATGACATTTTTTTTTTTTATAAATTCAGTTTACAAAATAATTTAAAATGCTGTGTCTGGACTGCTGCCTCACTGTGAGGACAGGCCTGCGGACCACTAGAGAGTGCCTCACAACACCCCAGTGGTCCCTGGCCCACAAGTTAAGGAACCCTGACTTAGTATACATTTTTAAGTATATTATACTTAAAGAACAATGACTACAATTTTTTTCCATGATGGGGAGTGTAATTCATCCTGTTTAACTGGATGCAGTGGAGCACATTTTTAATACATGATAAAAATCACTCTGTATGGGAGACTGTCTGAATAGCAGTGTCTAAGAATCTGCTGCTAGTGGTGTATTTTGTCAGAATACCACAATAAATATTGTGTTGTAAAATTGTCTTAAATGTAGTGATATTTTATTCAAGAAGTCTTATTGGTGTAGAATGGTGTGCTTGTCTGGCTGGGGAATCGAACCCTAGTCTGCCACTGCAGTACACCAACCTCAACCTAGTTTGGAATTCAGAATGTCCTTATGAGAAGCTTTCATTTACTGATAGTTGGCTTATCCTAACATGGTACACTGTGGATGTACAACAGTCAATGAAGACCATGCCAACCAGGCTCTGCACATTACTCTGCTCTGTTTTAGCCTGTACCTCGACACTCTCCTACAAAGCTGAAGTACTGTGTTTTGTGTTTCCCTTCACCAGTGTGCCCCATTTATCTCATTAGTTAACCATGAATTCCCTCATGAGCTGGATCAGGTGCACTGAAGGGCAGAAAGCAGAAAAAACTGACACATTCCAGAACAGGACACATGAGTCCGACACTGCTGCCGTAGATGAGTGTAAACAGTAAGTGTGTTTTCTCTTGCAGGGCAACCCAGATTAAAACCTACTCATGGGACAACGCTCAGGTCATTTTAGTGGGGAATAAATGTGACATGGATGATGAGAGAGTTGTACCTACGGAGAAAGGCAAGCACTTGGCTGATCAATTAGGTGAGTTTACCCCTTAGATTCCCCTTAAAGTGTAAGTGCACAGCTAACTCTCTCTATTACGCTATAGTTCTATAAAGACTGTAGTCCATTTGTTTCTCTCCATACTTTCTTAGTCTCTTTTTACCCTGTTCTTCAATGATCAGGACCCCACAGGACCACCAAGGAGCAGGTATCATGTGGGTGGTGGGTCTTTCTCAACGCTGCAGTGACACTGACATGGTGGTGGTGTATTAGTGAGTGTTGTGCTGGTATGAGTGGATCAGACAGCAGTGCTGCTGGAGTGTTTAAACATTGTGTTCACTCACTGTCTACTCTAATAGACACTCCTACTGAGTGTCTCCACCTTGTAGATGTAAAGTCAGAGACAGAAGCTCATCTGTTTCTGCACAGTTTGTGTTGGTCATCCTCTAGTCTTTCATCAGTGCTCATGGTTGGGTGGATATTTCTGGTTGGTGGATTATAGTGACAAGCAGTGACAATGACAATTTTAAATACTCCAGCAGCACTGCTGTGACTGATCCGCTAGAAGACCGGCAACATTTGCCATGGTCTAATGACTCATGGTAACAATTATTTAGGGGGTGGTTTTTATGTGATGCAGACCCCATGGACCACAGTTTTCATCAATGCATTGTGAAGGCTGGTGGTGTTTCCATACTGGTGTTGGGGGTATACTCATGGCCATGGGTTAGCTCCACTGATCCACCTAAACACATTGTTGACTGGTGCTTCTTTGTTTTACTGCTTGAGGACCATTTTCAGCCGTTTTTGGACCCTACAATGAAGGTATATAAGGCAGGATAATGCACTGTGCCTTTGAGTCCAAGTGTTCCAGAAATTGGTGTTTTGACATTTTCCTGGTACACACATGACACTGTGGATCAAGGAATGTTAAATGCCTGCACAACTTTGAAAATGGGATGCCCCATTCTTCTAGCACCCACTAACACAACGTTAATTACTTAACATTAATAAATGAGTAAAACCATATCTTTTTATTTCAGTAAAAATAACACATGTAATATAATATAATAGCCAATGTAGCCTAATGTAATATACATCTTCCTTCTAGACCAATTTTATTTTAATTGCATCTTCAGAAACACAATTATCTACATAAATAATTCATTTTTCTTCCACAAAATAATTTCATTTGCTGAATATTTGGTTCACCCTTACCAAAAACACCAATGCCAGGTATAAATAGGCTTTAGTTTTGCATACCCCGGGTGTTGCTTTTGTGATGAAGTTGCTGGCAAGGTCGTTCTTTTTACTTGTTCAATCAATGCTGCACAGTAGAACATGTGCAGGCTGCACCTTTCTGGGCAGCATATGAGCTGTTCTTAAAGTCTACTTGTATTGACTTCCACAGTTCCCCTTAACTGACATTTCTTAATGATGTTTTGTTGTCTTTTTTTAAATATTTCATGCTTTGTCCACTACCCTCAGTTTTAGATCCCCAGCCTTGGTCGTTTACTGGACAAAAATACCTTAGCAAGTGAAATCCTTGGAAAAGCAGCCTAATTATCTGATATTTCTCATTTTTATAGTGATGATGTAATGCTTGAAACGAGCACAGTTAAGCACCATTATATGCGATTTTGTGTAATAAAATTTTTTCAGTAGATAAAATCACTTTATTATTAATTAATTGCTTTTAAAATAATGAAAAAGGTGGTAATAATCTTACATTATCCTTATATCATTGTAAAGTGATAAATATCAGATATTTAGATTAGCTTTAAGAGGATTGTTCTTGCTAAGATATGATTATTTGCAGATGGTCAGAAAATGTATCTGGTTAGCTGACTGTTCCTAAAGAGAATTCTGGACTTGCTTTTACAAACTGACACCAATCTTATATAATCAGCTTATAAAATGTGACTTTCTCAGGGTTTGAGTACTACGAGGCGAGCGCCAAAGAAAACATCAACGTCAGGCAAGTGTTTGAGCGGCTGGTGGACATTATCTGCGTGAAGATGTCCGAGCGAGTGGACGCAGACCCGTCCGTGGTGACAGGAGCTAAGACCACCCGGCTTACTGATAAGCCTGCACAACTACCTCAGAATTGCTGCTGATTTAATATATTGAAGCTGCAGTCACTCACTCATCTATCCCATATAGTCCCCCTCTCTCTGTCCGCTTTCCATTCCCATTTCATTTCCCTCCACATGGACCTTTTGTTCCATCTTAAATATGTAGATTACTGTTACTGCCATGCCGTCCCTTTGAGCACATGTCTGACTGTGGATCAGTTTGAAGTCAAAGCAGGGACTACAGCAAAGCACAAATCTGAATCTTAGGCACTCATTCACTGCCAGGTACGGATATGAAACATCTCATGTGAGTATAAATCAAATGTTGACAAGTATATTAATATAGCATAATCGGTGCTTTAAGAAAAAAAAAAAAAAGAATCTGTGAAGCTTCTCTTAACGTGTGTACAATCTCTGCTCCTTTTCTTTTGTTGCTCGGCGAAATAGGCACAAGCGTAACCGAAACTCAGATGACGTCAGAGCGGCCATAACTACGGTATATTATGCACAATAATGGTCAGTTCTGTTTTTTTATGGTGGTTTTGATGTTCTGGTTTTTAACTTGAGCAGAAACATTGACTGTTGGGTTTCTTCTAATATCTACTATGGGCGCAAATGAGTGTTTTTGGACATGGAGCACTTTGCAAATCACTGTTGAATATATTGTGATGTAAAAAGTAGTTTAGTACTGAGTCAGGATGAATAGCCTGTATCTTACAAAAATAACAGTAGAACCAGGAGCCAGATTCATAAAAGCTGCCCTGAGAAAATTTTAAGAAGAAATTTAAGATACAAACTTTGTGAAAGGTTCTCAAATATTGTTTTAAGAAATTGTTCATTATTATCTTAAGATTTTCTTGAAACTCCATTGATTTATTCTGTTTTTGTTTTTCTGTTTGTTTGTTTTGGTTTTTTTTTTGTAACAAAGCCTTTTAGGCCAGAACCATATTCAACACATGGACACAAATGCAAAAAGCCAACACATGGCTTCTGCTCTGCAAACGCAGGTCCTGCTATTTAAACATGTGTTCATTCTCATGTTATTGGGCAATTAAAACACTCACTACTCAAAAGGGTGATAGAGGACATCGGACTCATCAAACCAGCCCACTATGACAGTTGACAGGAAGAAAGGTAACTTAGCTGTTAGTAGCTGCATTCCAAAGGCTAGGCTGCAGCCGAGGCAGGTTGTACTTCTTGGTCTCTGTGTCGGAGAATCATTCATACACAGCCAAGAAATGCAGCATACAGATCATTTGGGGATGCAATTGATGTATCCTTCACGGCCCTCAGTTACCCAGTTCTCCACACCTCGGTATCAGAGTTTGGTTTAAATGTTATTGTAATATGTTTTCACATAGTTAAGTTCAAGAATTGAATTTGACCTTTCTGGTGATGTCAGCAAACAGCTTACTTAGACTGTTCCAGATTGATCAATTTGGTCAAGTGATGCAGGCAGCCAGAATTTTGACAGTACAATCAAAATTAAACAAACATTTCACTCACATTTCACAGTAGCTTTGATCATATTAAATTAGACATTAACTCTGTAATTCAACTATTTAAAATGATCATTTGAGACGTGGACTTTCTGACCTTTCTGACCAAAATACTAATTGTATTAAGTTCAATTGTTAAATTGTAAGAAAGAAAAAATTTTAAAGGATTTATTTGAACATTTTTAAGAAAGTTAAGAAAAAAGCTGGCCCCTGAACTCTTACCGTCTGAAATCATTGTGTAAATATTTGTTTAAGAATATTAGCGGTTCTTAAATGTTTTCTTTAGAGAAAAGTTCAAATGAGTAAACTCCGGAATCTTGAAGAATACCTGTTTATCTTAACGTTTTTCTTGTGTAAGAAAAAAGCCCAAGTGAATTTCTTAAGGCACTTCTGTGAATCCAGCCCCAGGTTTGTTCTGTTGCATACAAGTGAGTATTCTGTTGTGGAATAAAAACATATATGTATAAATATTTATACGTTCAGTGTGTATAATGAACTGTACATCCAGCTGTCAGGTGGCATTCAGGTCGTTACTCCGTGTATTTATGCTTCACTCAACACTTCAGATCAGAAACAGCAGATTAAAAATTAACACCTATCCTTAGAGATGCCAGTATATGTATATTGTATAATTCGTTGTGCCACAATTTGTATCTCAGAACCGTAGCAGATCTTTGTGGAGCTATATGTGTATCACGTACAATACATTTTTAATCGCGTGATGTTCGATATTTACGACTGAATGTTTTCTGTAAGTACTTTGAGACTTTATTTTAAATGAGATATTTATAATTCAGATGTTATAAGCTAAAAAACTGGTCTTTGCTGAGTAGATCTTTATTTTTTATGCTGCCACAACCTATGCTGGGAACATATAGATGTACTGTAACTTTGCTGTCAGTGCTTTTTGACTGGTAGAGAATTTGCACAGGGACGTAAAGTGATTGTACAGATCATTGTAAAAGTCCGTTTTAGATGCAATTTGTAACAATAAAAGTACCAATCATACCATATTACACATTGTGTATGATTGTCTTCTTGTTGGAGGTAACTGTTAAGGTGGCCAAATGAATCCAGCTGTTAATTTTATATAATATAAAATTATATAATATAAATTACACATAGTAACATTTTTAACTCTCACTGTATTTTTACCACAGAAATGAATGGGGTGCAGAGGTTTGGGTTGTGCAGACTTATTGTGATGTCACAATAATACAAATACAGTAATAACACACAACTAAGCACACAGGGTACCAAAGCAACCTCTTAGCAATTCCATAACACCTTATTAACACCATAGCTTGGAACACCTTAGCAACCACCATAGCAACCATAAAAAAACTACTTGGCAACACATTAGCAACCACCTGAAATACAATAGCAGCCACCTTAGTAACCTTTAGCAATGCAATCAATGATGTCTGAAACTGAAAATAGCTGGAGGTACACTCGTTGGGGAAAACCACACCAAGAATGAGTTGTTAAATACTATATACAGTATGTGTGAATGTAATGATGATATATACAAGTGATTAAAATATTAGAGTAAATGGATACTTTTATTGGGGAAAATGACTAATTGAAATGAGGCTCAAGAACCCTGTTGGGCTTCTAGTCTGGATACATGATGAGATACACTTGGGAGGTTCCAAAAAGGTTCACTAAAGTTCCAGTCTGTAGAAGACATTCTCATTCATGACATCACTGCAAACAAAGGCCACAGCGGCTTGGTCAGAACAGCGTAGAGGGTGGGCAATTCATCGAAAATCCTGTTTCTCTCAGTCCAATGATGCCCCCCCTCTCAAATCTGTCAACTGGGCAAAATGTCTTGGTACATGTGCATCAGAGGCCTAGCCAATGATCTCTCATCAAGAGGTACACTGCCTTTGAGAGTCTTTTCATAGATCACAGGGGGAACACTATTATGTGCCAAGACCCAGAGTTTAATTAGACCACACCTGTAATAATTAACATATCAGACTGAGACAGAACTGCATGCTGAGCTTAGAATTTTTTGGTCATTGAGGGTATTTGCCCTCAACAATGCTCTTGTGACATTAGGGACACTTCATTTGGAACTTTTCATTCAGGTAGGTCTGTATATTTACGGGACCTTTTTAGATAGACTTTATTGATTCCAAGGGAAACAGAGGCTTCCAGTTTAGTTAAATGCAAGTGTAAGTGTACCTTTTTGTGAATTAAGTTGTTATGAGATACCAGCAAATTATTTTGAGATAAAAAAAAAAATAACCATGATCACAATGATGGTATCCCAAAATAACAGCATAGTATCTCAGAATATTGCCTTAGTATCTGAAAATAATGACAGTGTATCTATAAATAATGGTAATAGCTCAGAATAACAACTTAGTATCTCAAAATAATGAAATAGTATCTCAGAATATTAACTTAGAATAACATAATGGTGTCTAGAAATAATGATATCGCAGAATCTCAAAATAACCACTTAAACCACTCAAAATAATGTCTTTTATCTCAAATGAGACATGAATCCATTTAATAATGAGAAAGATGTTTTTTTTCCATAGCGCTTCGATTTAGGGAGCCTAGTTAGATGTCTTCGTTCCTAAGTAGCCAACATGAGTTAGGTTTGAGACAGAGCTCGAGCACGAGCGAACTGGGACAGGTAAACCGGTTAGTTTGTGCGGCAAACGAGCGATTTTATAATATTTTATCTCTCAAATCTATTTAAAAAGTTCAAGAATATCTCAAATACTAGTTAAAAGTGTCGCCTTTAAATCTTCAAAACGCCGCCTTTAAATCGAGACGATCTTCCCTGACAAGAAAAATAAGACCGGCTCATGCGTGCTGAACCAATCAGGCTCTCGCTTACTTTTGCGTCTGCGTCTCTCAGCCAATCACGTCCTCTCATACTAAACCGCTCACCGGCGTGTGTATAATAAGCAAGCGAAGAGAGGTAACGAAGCTTTATGCGTTTAAAATCACATAATGTGTGTTTATATCTTTGACAGGGAGTGTGTGTTCACACGATGAGCTGCATGTGTGCTTATTTCCATGTTGAATGTTGTAGCTGTGTACCTAAATAAGCGGCGTTAAACATTTGGAGGCTTGGTTCATTTGCATATGTTTACTGCTTTTAGGCAACCTAAATGTAAATATGTACACTGTGGATGTGTTTCCATCCTTAATACTCATTTTTTTTAGGTCGTTAGGGTTGAATAACAGTCCAGTAGTCCTGTGTCCACTGTCTGGTGGCTGGAGGGAGGAATCCCGCTCCGGGTTTTGACTCCGGCCGGCTGAGTGGCAGTGTGAGGCCGCGCCGCAGCAGAGCCGCTCCGGCGGTCGGAGCTAAAACGCGGAGTTTAAAATTCCGGATCGGAATTTTCCTCCTCTGCTAGTGATGTCAAGCGATCCAGGTGACTTTAGCGTTGAAATTAAAGTGCACCCTTTGTGGAATCGAGCAAGGGCTGGATTTCCCAAACGTATGCATAAGCAAGGTCCCAGCACTACGGTGTGGTGGATTATATGACTCCAGATACATCTGTGAAGCATTTCAAGCTCTTTATAATGGCTTTTGAATGCTTTTCTGATTAAATACTTAAGATGTAAATAGCTTTAAATGGCTCAAATCCTTCTGATATCAAGCATATGCTTTGAATCTATGAGGCCCCCAGACCCCTAACATCTCAGATACTGGTCCTGTGTGTGTGTGTGTTGTTGTTGTTGTTGTTGTTGTTGTTGTTGTTGTCACTGCTGTCCATTGCAGACCATCTATTTCCATTTTTGTCTGTTGACCAATAGAAATGCTGTAAAATGAGCTCCTTTCAATTCAAAGCAAGAGCATTTTTGCCTTCTGTACAGCTGCCATACCTCGTGTTCATTGGACAGGGATGGTTTGTGTGGAAAGTTAGATTTTTCCAAGTTAGAGCACTAGTCCACTGTGCAGCGATGCTTGCACTCAAAAACAATAATGCACTTAAACAGAATTGCTGCCAAGCATGGCACACAGTTCTTTCTCAGATATGTAAATGATAAGTACACAGCGACCTACTTGAGTGAACAGTCTTCATTAGTTCCAAACAAAATGCCTCTAATGTCATAAGTGCATTACCGAGGGCAAGTACCCTCAATAACAAAATAAAAATAAAAATAACACCCAGATTAAATTGCTGCAAAGCTCAGCATGCAGTTCTCTATCAGGCCGATATATAATTGATTACAGCTGTGTGCTGCCCTATAATACACTCAAAGACGTTTTGCCTCACAGCTGTGTCTGGTTTAGCACACTAACACACCATCACCATGTCAGTGTCACCGCAGTGCTGAGAATGACCCACCACCCACATAATACCTGCTCTGTGGTGGTCCTGTGGTCACCACTGAAGATCAGGGTGAAAGGAGGATAATAAAGTTTGCAGAAAAACAGTTGGACTACAGTCTGTAATTATTATTATTACCCTTTTGTTAAGAGGAGCTGATAAAATGGACACTGAGTGTAGAAACAAGATCATAATGTTATGGCTGATTGATGTGTACCATTATTACATTTGCATTATTTTTGTTACTGACTGTAACATTCTTGAAATAGTTGTAATTTTAACTGTGAGCTTGTCATAGCTCAGCATTTTGGAAGCAACTTGGTTATTAAAGAAAAGGGATCCAAACTCGCTGTTAATGTTATTGACTTTAGAAGAAACATAGATGAGGTGTCTACAAGTCTAGGTGTGTAGTGTACATGCCTAGTGTACAACAGTTAGATCAAACCAGATATCCAATGTGGTTTAAGAGGCTTTGCAAATTATATTCTATGGTGCCTTTTGAACACTATGCCAAGGATTAAATTAAGTTGAAAAGTCCAGCGGATTTTTAATGCCTTAAAATTTTCAAAGTAGATAGTATTGAGCTATTAGTCGTCTAATAAAACTGATATATAACAGGTGTGTCTTTTGAGCCCTCGTTAATGGTGATGTTTAATTCTGTATTTTTCAGTGGAGACATCTGTGAACCTCCAGACATGCCTCAGAAAAATAAGTCTAAAGCTTCCAGTGGAACTGTTCAAGCAGTTGGACCTGACAGTGGAGAGCCCCCACCGGCACCTGAGCCAAGGGCTTCAGTGGCCTCTGCAGACAATGTTGAGGGCGTAGAGAAGGTGCTCGAGGATTTGCAGATAATCAAATCACCAAGTGACCCAAAGAAGTACAGGTAAGACTGGGCCTGTCACGATTGTGACATTATCAACTTATCGTACAATATATGGAAAAGACCTTAATCATTTTTGGTGATCTTGATATTTCTCGTTATGTTTTTGGCAAGGACAACACAATAATGTGAATGAGCTAAAATTGAATATTGTTCTGCTCCTGCAATGAAAATGACCTGTCTGCTGTCTTGAAATTAAACCCTGAATACCTAACCTAACCTTTGGTTGGTGGATTTGGTATTTGGTTGTGTGAGTGGTATTTGTTAAAGGATTTAGGTCCCATTTACAAATAGTATCTGAATAGTAACTTAGATAAGATTTAACTTAGATAAGAAAATAAGATTTAAGCCACATCGATTTACACTTAGTCAAAAGTGTCTCTGCTTAGTCAGACTGAAATCCAAATTCTGAATATGCAGTTTTGCTTGTTGCACAGCAATTATTACTGGTGTTTTGTTGGGAGGAGTCTGCCTTGAACTAGAAGGGCTTTTGGTTGTACTAGAAAGTGTTTGGTTTGTACTAAAAGGGGTTTGGTTGTATTAGGAGGGGGTTTGGTTGTACTGGGAGGTGTTTGTATCTGATTTAAATGTGTCTCCAGTGTATTTACACTTGTATTTTTATGTAGCTTGGTCTTATCCAAAAATAATCCTGATACTCAAGAAGTGACCAGGTGTAAATGTGGTCTTAGAGACTACTTGCTACATGTCAACTTGATTTGAGGTCCTTAATGAACTTTCTTTCAGGTATATCGAGCTGAGCAATGGACTGAAAGCACTGCTCATTTCAGACCAGAGCCAGGTACACTGCACAGAGAACTCTGAGTGGACAGAAACAGAAGATGATGGTGAGGAAGATGAAGAGGAGGATGGTGGAAGTATGGAGGAACACAGTTCTGAGGAAGGGGAGTGTGACAGCGGTGAACATGGTGGAGGTAGTAAGGGCTCGGATGAGAGCTCTGAAGCTAGAACAAAAAAGAGAAAATGGAGCTCAGAGAAACAGGTGAGAATCCTGGGACTGTTTTATTTCTATTGTGGTCGTGGAGCTTTAATGTCATGCAGAGTTTAGGCCCAGTCCTACTACTGCTCATCCAGGTCCCTGATGAAACCTGATTGGTCAAATGCACATTGTGTTTTTTGTTCAGTTGATAAGTATTAGATATAGGTACTATAATCAAATAAAAACACAAAAATCGCAAATCCTTCACAGTTACTCTTACACAGTTGTCTGCATAACATAAAATGTATGTAAGAATAATGTTTGTACTATAATTAGTATAATTAGTCAAGTTGTGCAACTTTTTTTGTGACTTTTCAGTGCTTCTACTAATAATCATCAACCATTGGCTCCTCTAAGCGACTGTCTAAAGATGAAAGTAAATGTGTTCACTTAGTCATACTATACACATGTGCCTCATTTTATATCAGATCACTTGTAGTATGCCTGTAAACAGAGATTTTCATCATATAAACACTTCATCTATTAATTGAGTTCAATCACTTTAGAGAAAATACTTGCATGTAAACACAGCCAGTGATGATAATGAAAGCCTCCTCTGGACAGTAGACACAGTCGTTCCAGTAATATCAGTAAACTCCAAGGAGGAGTGGGTGTTCCAGTACTTTTGTCTGTATAGCATACTTCCATAATGTTTTCCCCATGCTTTATAATATACTAGGTTTCAATGGCAGCTTTAATTTATGTAATGTGAGCTTGAGAATGGACTGTTAAATCAGTATTGCTTTCTCTGCCTCAGTCAGCAGCTGCTCTGTGTATCTGCGTGGGAAGCTTCAGTGATCCCGAGGATCTGTCTGGTCTGGCCCACTTCCTTGAGCACAGTGAGTTGTGTGCATTTCTGATGAAGACTGCTTGTCATGTTTAAACACTGTCTCTTTAGTTCTTCTGTATCTTCACCTGTTTTTCTGTAGTCATGCTGTTAATCTGTGTAGCAAAAGCTTTTTGACAAATGACTGAATCCTTGACCAGTAGTGTGTAATTTGGGATTAAACCTCCACACTTTCCTCCTTCTCTTGAGCTGTGACCGAAATGAATCCTTATTTTTGTGTCCTGATCAAAACGTGGGATTCAAACATGAGGGAACTATAATCTCACACAATTCATTGGTAATTTATAGTAAACACCTCTGATCTGACTATGGACCAGAAAGCAACTGTGAGTCTTGTTACTAAACGTAAATAGGGATCCATTTCGGTCACATGGTATTTTGACATCTCTCTTTATGAGGTAATATCGCCCCTTACAGGGATAGCGTAATCATGCTCAAGTACTTTTTTGTCTTCAAAAATGAAAAGAGCAAAATCTCTGTTTATAAAAATACCCGTGTACGTGTAGACAAATCCTGAAATAAGAATAAAACTACTATACAGGCAGTTAGTCTGGATTGGACTTTTAAGAGACGATAAAATATACAGTGAAATCTCATTCACAGTAAAATGTGGTAAATGATTATGCTCAATAACAAATTATTGTTTTAGAAAAAATACATTACAATTTAAAATATTTTTACACCGATTAAAATTGAGATTTAATTTATGTAACGTAGTAATTTTTGTACAGATTAATGTGAAAAATACATTTTCATTGTATATGCCTTTCTGTTTCAGTGGTATTCATGGGCAGTGAGAAATATCCAGCTGAGAACGGCTTTGATGCATTTCTGAAGAAACATGGGGGTAGTGACAATGCCTCCACAGACTGTGAGAGGACCATCTTCCAGTTTGATGTTCAGAGGAAGTACTTCCAAGAGGCACTAGATAGGTGAGTTCTACCACTGGTTTTAGAGCATTCCTGACTGAGTGACCGTATGACTGATAAGACTTAATGAAGCTGAGCTTAATCTTGTTTGCTTAATCTCTCCACAGGTGGGCGCAATTCTTTATCTGTCCTCTGATGATTGAGGACGCCATTGACAGGGAGGTGGAAGCAGTTGACAGTGGTCAGTATGTTAACAACTGTTAATAATACCATAACAAATAGCCTCATTTACAGGAAAAGGAAAATGGAGTATTTCTATTTGTCTGTTCATTGTGACCTTCTGAGACAGTATAGAGAACTACCAGATTCAGAATTTCAAAACGTGGTGATACAAGCTTTCTGAGCGACATTGAAAATATTTATAACTCTGTCCTGTTTATGATTCTGTGAATGTTTCCCCTGTTTGCAGAATATCAGCTGGCCAGACCATCCGACTCCCATCGCAAAGAAATGCTTTTTGGAAGCCTCGCGAAGCCCAAACACCCCATGAGCAAGTTTTGTTGGGGTGAGGTCAAATTTAAATTGAGGTTTCAACTCCAGCTCAAATCTGACATATCATCCATCCATCCATCCATCCATCCATCCATCCATCCATCCATCCATCCATCCATCCATCTGTATCCTTCTATCCATCCATCTGTCTGAAGGCATTTGGAATAGAGTTGGATCCAAAGTCTATGGGACATAGCTCTCCAGGAGCAGGGTTGGAAACCAGTGTTCCAGAATATACTGAAACTGTTGACGTATACTCAGTTCATACTCAAGCATAACATTATGACCTCCTTGTTTCTGCATTTACTGTACAATTTAACAGCTGCTCTTATCATACAGGAGCACTTTGTAGTTCTATAATTATAGACTGTAGTTCATCTGTTTCTCTACATACTTTATTAACCTCCTTTCACCCTGATCTTCAGTGGTCAGATGTTCAAATTCATTTACATAGTGAAGCATGATGAATTTTCTTGGGATTAATTTTCTGTTTATAAATGTGTTGATCAACAGTTAAAGTACTGTAACTGTAACAGTGCTTTCAGTAAGGAGATAAACCAGTTAGTGGGTCTTGTGTCTCTGAAGAGGCACACGTTAGAGGTATGATAAAACATATATTTTTTTAATTTAAGAAACACAATTAAGGAAATTATTGTTTTATGTATAGGAAATGCCCAAACTCTGAAGCATGAACCAAAAGAAAAGAAGATAAATACTTACGACCACCTCCGGGAGTTCTGGAGGAGATACTACTCTGCCCATTACATGACCCTCACTGTTCAGTCCAGAGGTAACACAGCTTCCCTTTCTGATTTTAATCATATGATGTAAAAGTTTATCTGTTTGACTTATGTGGTAATAAGTAGGCCCGTCATAATAACTATATTTGTTTGGGCAATATACTGTCCCAGAAATGATTGCAAAATGTAGGACACTGATATAATTACATGACTATAATTATGTAGATTTAATAATGCAATGAAACTTGTAATTGTTAGGATAATATAATAAAATATAAAATAAATTGACATACTTGCTTATTTACAGTAATGTGTTGTTCTTGCTAAGAAAAATCATATGTCAATATTTAGGTTAGCAATAATTATTGTAGCCATGTCCATATATTGTACAAGAAGTCAAAAATTTAATTTTTTGATAGACATTGTAACAAGCAAATGGGTTTATTCAATTTAAATAAACATTTTGAATGAACCATATTTTTGATTAAAGAAACCCACTTCCTTTGCTGGTTTCAACACAAAGTAGGTTTTTTAGGTTGTACACTTTTTTAGGTTGAATGGATGAACCACTTTTTCAGTGTACAGTGAATATTGGTACTTCGAACTGCTTTGTAATGGTCAGGTGTTTAATTGTCATGACATAATGCTGTCTTGTGTCCATCCTTATGCAGAGACTCTGGACACTTTAGAGGAATGGGTTAGGGAGATTTTCATCAAGGTCCCCAACAAGTGAGTTTGAGTCTCATTAGCTTCATTCTGCTGCTTGTTTGATCTTGAACTATGTGTACTATTGTCCCATTTTCCCCTCCTCAGTGGTCAACCTCGTCCTGATTTTTCGAACCTTCAGGACCCGTTTGATACACCAGATTTCAGCAAACTTTACAGAGGTACTGTGAGCCACTGTTACCAACTAGACTTTTTAAACATGCTTAATGTCATTGATTGCTGGATCTTGTATTCAGAGCTGTTTATGAAGTTTATCATGGAAAAACCCATTCAGTTCTTTAGATAACTTGCTGCCAGACTCACCGCTTTGTTCTTCCAAAGTCACTTATTGTGTATTTAATGCCTTCAGTCTTCAATACTTATAGCATCCAGTCAATTCACTGCCAGGGCTGTTGCTTTGTTCTTCCAAAGTCCCTGACACTGGCTTTAAGGCCTTCAGTTTTCAATCAATTCTGTGCCAGCACTGCCTCTTTGTTCTTCCAAAGACCTTGATTGTTTCTTTAAAGTCTTTAATGCCTTCATTTCATGACTTGCCCCATCTGAGCACAGTGTTGCTGTGCTGTTTTGGGACCATTTAATTGATACTTTGATTCTGTTCGCAGTGGTTCCTGTGAGAAAAATCCACGCTCTCACCATCAGCTGGGCTTTACCTCCTCAGGGCAAGTATTACAGGTTAGTGGAGGAGACGAGAACTGTGATGTGCTGTTGGTTGTCCAAAGCTGTATAGTTTGATACCTAAAAGTTTGAAATCAATATTAAAAACTTTGTGAAGCTTTAGGATTAGCTGAAAATTTGAAGGTTTGAAATTAGAGTGAGGTGTTTTCCATCAGTGGGAGACAACCAGGTATGAGTGTGCACACTTTTTTATTTAAAAAAGTGAGCTATCAAGTCTTCAAACCCTTGTTTGGGAAATGTCTTGGCACCGACAAAGGAGATTTTTGAGGAGCTCAGAAGAAGAGTTGTTGACGCTTGTCAGGCTGGAAAAGATTACAAACCCATCTCTGAAGAGTTTGGACTATAGCAGTCCACTGTCAGACAGATTGTGTAACGTAGAGCATTATTACCCTCCTCAGGAGTGCCTGACCAACAAAGATCACACCAAGATCAGATGGACAAGCCAGCATGCAATTGGAACAATGTTTTGTGCTCAGACAAGATCATAGTAGATTTTTGTTTTAAACCAAATGAGAAGCATTATGTTGGAAGAAAGGAAAAAAAACTGCATTCCAGCATAAAACCTTGTCCCATCCGTGTGGTGGTAGTTTCATAGTTTGGCCCTGTTTTGCTGCATCTGGGCCAGGACAGCTTGCCATTGTTGATGGAACAATGATTTCTGAATTATACCAGCATGTCAGGATTTTTGTCCATGAGCTCAAGTTCCGAACTTAATCCAGTTGAAATGTTGCAGAAGGACCTGAAGCAGGCAGTTCATGGGAGGAAAACCACCAACATAACAGAGATGAAACTGTTTTGGGACCTGAGTACTGTGTGTAAATACTATTGCAAAAGTGATTAAATTGATAGTTGCAGTGTTATGTTTATATTATTAAACAATATTGTGAATCTCTCTGTTTGTCACCTGGTTTGTTGTAATTTTTACACCTCAGCCCATTTAAGATTCTCCCAGAATACGCCTGTGAAAACATCTGCACATTAACTGTAGGTCTTAAATTTGTGTCTGTAATACAGAGTGAAGCCTTTGCACTACATATCCTGGCTGATTGGTCATGAGGGTGCTGGCAGTATTCTCTCCATGCTCAGGAAGAAGTGAGTATACCTACAGTGTTGCATTAGCTGTAGTAGATTGTAATTTATTACATTTATACACTCAAATACACTCAAGCTTGGTGCTGTAATGTAAGATAATGGCATTTATGGACTGCGGTCTTATGTACGAAGCTGCAGGCTGAGTGTAGATCAGAACAGCAGTGCCAATATCTCACATTACAGCACAAAGCTCAACTGTAGTATTTTGATAGTACATCAGTTCCGTTATTGACTTTTATTGTTAGATATTAGGATAAAGAGACAAAAACGATGTGCTTGTTTCTCAACATTACACTGAGTAAAACAGTTCCACTGTATCAGATACCCTGCTGCTAAAACATCATCCTACTACACCCTTCTGTCAACGAACAGTTCATCATTTCCCTTTATCAGGGTTACAAGCAATGGCCAAAACATTAGGCCACGCCACAGGTTATATTAATCATATGGCTGCACATACTGCCTTGTTCAATAATAGGAACTTCCTTTTATGTGAAGCTGAATTTTTTGTTTTCGCCGCCATGTATTCAAATAATCCGTTCTACCCTAAATGGAGTGACAGATTATTGTCCCTCTGATTTGCTAGTCCATTTCTCAAGACACTGTGTACCTTACCTACTTACCTAGCAGCACTTCTGATGAGCTCTGTTTCGAAGCCACAGTGTCTGTGTTATGTGCGATTTGGGAAATCATGCCAATAGTGGAGTGAAATCCCCAGCATTTATAGTTTATTTTCTTTTAGTTTCCTGTGAGATTTACTACAATAATCAATAAAATATGGTTTAATTCAGTTCAGTAGACGTACACATTCATTAAAATTCATGTTGGCAATTTTTTTACTTGTATAATTTATAGCACTGCTGTTTTTTTTTTTATTGCTGGTGTTCTTGTCTTGTCTAGCACTGGTGGTTCATGTGTATATGGTGGATCAGAATGCCTTTGTCATGCAATATTGGCACTCCTAGAATGACTCTCAGCCAATCAAATTGTGGAGTCCAAACTAAAGCGCAACACCAGCAACACTCCTTTCTCTGCAGTGTTTGGGGTTCTGAAAGAGTGGCCACTTGTCATTGTGCTGTATTCATACGTGGGTCTTTTTACAGAAAAACGCTACCCACACAGCATAACAGTAGTTAGCTACATCAGTAAGCATGCTGACTACTGGCCCCCTCCCACATCCTTCCTGCAGTGTTAGTGTACCAGCTACACCTCTTGTCCAAAAATAAGTAGCATGGCGTTAGCATCCAGTGTTCCCATCATGACGTAAGCATGCTGGCTACCGGTTTTGTTAGCGCAGTTTTTAAGCTTGGCCCTTAATCCCCGCTCACATTATGTGGGTTAAACCGCACACTACTCTCAGACTCATGAATCACGATGATTCGCGATTCACTGTGAGCTCAAATACTGACAACACAACCAGCTCCCAATCTATGTTTTCAGTATTTTCACTGGTGTTGCTCTTTACATAAGTGCTGTAGATTGCGTTCTCCGTCTGAGCAGATCTCAGATGCTTCTTTGTCTGTGTGTGTAGGTGTTGGGCGCTGGCTCTGTTTGGAGGAAACAGTGAAACAGGCTTTGACCAGAATACCACCTACTCCATCTTCAGTATTTCCATCACACTGACAGATGAGGGTTACCAGAACTTTTTCCAGGTGAGAGAGCCTTCAGAGTCACCTTCTTTTGTGCATTTTGAGATCCTCACACTCTCCCTCGGGTTCTCCGGTTTTATTCACTTTGCTCTAATGATTTTTCCTAATGTAGGTGGTCCACTTGGTGTTCCAATACCTGAAAATGCTTCAGAAACTTGGACCCCAGCAGAGGTGTGCCTTACTTTTCTAACATAGCATAGTATAGTATAGTAATACTGTATGAGGTTTTTGTTTCATCCCTAAAATGCCCTTCTTTACTCCACATTGTGGAATCTCCTAGGATTTACGAGGAAATTCAGAAAATCGAAGCCAATGAGTTTCACTATCAAGAACAGGTTAATTGGCTTATTTCACTTTGAAATGATCAAATAGGAAGAAGTTAAGATGATGTGGCTTGTCTTTCATAATGCTGTTTCTAACAGACAGATCCAATTGAGTTTGTGGAGAACATTTGTGAGAACATGCAGCTTTTCCCAAAGGAGGATTTCTTATGTGGAGACCAGCTCATGTTTGAATACATCCCAGAGGTATGGTTATATCTTCTTCACACTTATTTGAATAGTAATTCAACCCTGAGTGGCGTAGTGGGCTAACGCACTACCACTATGATGCTGGGGTCTCTGGTTTGAATCCAAAAAATTGCCAGCAATGATGAATGGTTAGAAATTTTTACTGATATGGTCAAAATCTCTACATTCAAGGAGTGTCTATTAGTATGGCATCAGATATAACCCAACATGCCAGACATTTGAGTTGTAAAAATTCATTATGGTGTCCTGTGATAATCCATTCCATGCTGATGGAATATTCTCACTCAGTTCCAGCAGATTGTGCAGTAGGGTTGGAGTGTTGATGGTTGATACTGCGTCCAATAGCATCCCAAACATTTTCGGTCAGGGATTGGTCTGACAATGCAAAATACCATAGTGGATGAGTGTTGCCCTGTTGGATTGTGCATTCGGAAAAGGTAGGACCACTGGATGCAGAATCTCATTAACAAACGGCTGTCAAAGTGCCATTAACAAAGACCAAAGGTCATCTGTCATTGTACGAAACTTTACCCCTACACCATGACACCAGGCAGTCTGAATGTGTGATGAGTAAAAACAAACTGTTAATATCGGCGTTGACCACAATGCCTCTACACATGGATAGTTTAATGAAATGTTAGACAGCTCTGGTTTTGGGAAATTGACTGCTTTAAACCACTGATTTTTTTTTTTATAAAATTGTTACAACAGCAGCTCATTTGATTTGTTGAAAAAAAACTTAAGGCCATTGAACACTGGTCACTAACCCATACTAACTAACCCTAACCCACAAAAGCATCTAGGTGACCAGCTTTTCATCCATCTTGACCATCTGAAATAAGCTACCAGCACTAGATTTTTCAGCAGGACGTTTTTATTTCATTTGTGTTAAATAATAGGTCATCCTGAAATGTTATCAGCTTGCTATACCTTAAACTCTTTAATATATATATAAATAATATGTTACAGCAATTTAGCTAGAATACATTTACTATGTAACTTTAATCAGACCTCTTTTAGTAGAAAAGTGAGTAGGTGAGTAGTAGTCACTATTAATACATTCACTAAATTATGACTCTCTATTAAATTCTCTGAATTCATGAAGGAAGAATGTCATAGAAAACCTGAACTTTACATTTGAAGGGCGATAATGGATGTTAATTAATCTTGCTAACTATAGGTCACTTCAGGTTCAGAGGTTCTGTCATCTAAACATGATTTTTTAACCATTATTTTTTAGCAATGCAAGTGAAGTTGACACGTCAGCTACTGTGCAACGAGTGTTGCACAATAAAAAAAAAGTTACCTAGTTTAAATTAATTACATTAAATTGAATTAAATAAATTAATTTAATTAAACAAAACATTCAATAGAATTGCAGCAAGTAGATTAAACAAAAGATAAATAAATATAAAAGATCTAAATATAAATGCAGTGGAAAAGCTGCTGATGACCAATGACCTGCAAGGCAGGGCAGACTACTGAGTACCTGATCTTTTAAAAGGACTCAAATACCTTAGAGAGTACATAGGTTTTTTTGTGGGATTAGAAATGTCTGTTATTGGTGATTGGCTTATTAAAAAAATAAATAAATAAACAAAATCCCAGAAGACTTGGGACAGCTACAGAAAAAGCATGGTCACCTTTGAATCTCAACTGAAAGAGCTTAAAACTGGATTGGATGTCACATGAGGAGAAATGGTAACAGAAGAGATCAAATATATATATATATATATATATATATATATATATATATATATATAATATCTCTGAGCCAAGCCATGCAGAGATTTAAAATCAAATAGCAAACCCTTAATCTCAATTCTGTATTTTAGTGGTAGCTAATGCAGTGGCACCAGTCCAGGGGTAATGCTCTCCCTTTTCTTGGTGCCAATCAGGAGAATGGACCAGCATTTTGGACCATCTGCAGAGTCAGGAAATATGCAAAACATGCCACTCTCAAGTCCGCACATCTTGATTTTCCGAATCGACCACAGTCAGATGTTCCTTTCATTTATTGTACAGCTGCTTGTTTTGGTTTTGCAGTTGCATATTGTTAATATTTTATACCTGATGGATCTTATGATGATGCTACAAAATGAAATGACACAGAAGTTTCTTTTTTAGCCTCTTATTATGAAGTTTTCTCTTTTGCTCGCAGCTACAGCTGAAGGAGTCTGTTGTCTGTATCTATATAGCACATTTCTCTGTGCTGTATATTTAATTTAGTTGATTATCAAAAAATCAGCTGAACAAAAAATCAGCATCCAAAAAATCTGAATCAGACTCTTTCTTGCCAACTCCACTTCCTGAGTTGTCTTCTTTGTTTGTTGTTTGAAGCAACTCTTCAGAAGCTGCTTATTTCTTGACACCATTAAAATGAATAATACAGTGAGTTTGCAGTGTTGACTCTTTTTAACATTGTGTTTTCTCCATGTTACTGAAGGTAATCTCTCGTGCCTTAGCACTGCTGACTCCTGAAAGGGCAAACCTGTTGCTGCTGTCCCCGGAGCATGAGGGCCACTGCTTACTCAAGGAGAAATGGTTTGGCACCCAGTATAGCATGGAAGGTGGGAACCATTATGCTGTTATTCAAAGCATGCATTTACTCTCCCAGTCGGAATTGATGGTTCTTTGCAATATGTCTGAAATAGTTGTTAATTTACTGGTTACACTGGATTTATATCAATCCTAATTATATCAAGCTTTTTCAAGTGGAAATGTATTGTGTGACCCTCATTTTGAATGCATTCAAGCATTTGCAGCTTAAAGGGATTCAAAGGACAAAATGAAACTGAATTAATTAATTAAACCACAATGAAAGATATACTTAAACTAGCAATACAAACAGCTTAGATAATAAAACAACTTTCAAGAATGAAGGCGAAAATTAAAATAAAGCCTTAGATAAATTAATATCAAATAAATGAATAAATAATAGTGAAGTAAAATTTAAAACAAAGAAAGCAGTAATGAAGTTAATACAGAAAAAAATAAATAAGCAAAAAAATAATAATAATTACAATAAAAAATAAATAAAAACAAGTCATTATTAATATTTTCTGTAATCTTTATTTAATTTAAATATAAAATCTATTTCAGTGCATCCTGCTAATGCTTTACTTATAACTGCTGTTCATTTTTAAGGAGAGTGAGAGTGAGAGTGAGAGCGAGAGCGAGAGAGAGAGAGAGATGTATACTTTACCTCCTGGTCTCCTGGTCATCACTGCGAGTTGAAACTTTAACCTCAAACAACCTGGCTACACCAATAAGCCAAAAATGTTCTCTTTTAAATCCTTACCACCTATCAGACCATCCACGTTGACATCCCTCTGCATCTTCAGAATTTCAAACGTTGAATATCAGAAGCTCGCAGCAATCCTGTAATCAGGGTAGTGCACATTGATGCAACTCTCACACAGATTTTTTCCTTTCCAGAAATTCCTCAGGAGTGGAGTGAGCAATGGGCTGGAGATTTCCCTCTCAACCCCAACCTTCATCTGCCAGCAGAGAACAAGTTCATAGGTCTGCTCTGGTCTATTTGTCTTTAGTCTGCTGCTGATGTCTTCAGTCTGCATCTGGCTGTTGCTGACACTCTTTCTGTCTCTGACTGTAGCTACAGACTTCACCCTGAAAACCCCAGACTGCCCCCACACCGAATTCCCTGTCAAAATTATTGACAACAGCAGAGGGCGACTGTGGTTCAAAAAGGACAACAAGTTTAAAATACCTAAAGGTGTGTGTGAGTGAAAGAGGCGTAGAAATGCATAGAAATGCATTTAGTTTATTTTTATTTATACACACACAGACACACACACACGGTCACACACACAGTGGTGCTATCAAATGAATGTGTGATTAATCTGGAAAGTTTAAAACACAATTTCTTTATACATTTTACCATATTTGGCCCCAACGTTCTCCTGTGTTTCACTCATTTTACAGAACCTGAGGTATTAGCAGTTTTATTTAGCAGTGTAAACACTTTGTTGTTATTGCTAGATTCAAAATGTACAGGGTGGGTCAAAAATCAAGACATCCTTTTATTTCAGAAACAGAAGGGAAATTACATATCTGAATAATACCACTGTTGCCTGAGTGGCCCGTAAACTGACCTTGACTAACTGCATTGTCTGTGGTGAGTTAGAGTTGGCCGGGTCACTAGTCACTCATTTTGGCTGGGTGACCAGCTCTATGAAGAGTCCTGTTGGTTCCAAACTTCTTCCATTTACAGATGATGGAGGCCACTGTGCTCATTGGGACATTTAATGCAGCAGAAATGTTTCTGTACCCTTCCCCACATCCCTGTCTCTCAGGTCTACAGATGATTTATTAGTCTTCATGGCTTGGTTGGTGCTTTGACCTGCACTGTCTACTATGGATCCTTATATAAAACAAATCACATCCAATCAACTGAATTTACAATCAAGTTGTAGAAACATCTGAAGGATGATCAGTGGAAACAAGATGAGCTAAATTATGAGTGTCATTTAGCTTTATATTCCCCCCCTACAGCGTACGTCCGCTTCAACCTGCTGACACCACTCATACAGGAGTCTCCTGAAAAGTGAGTGATCGCTAACTTTCATACTGCACTCTGACTGCTTGCGGACTGCTCCAATCGTTCTACATGATTAAACACTTGTATTTTTTCTCTCTTTGCCTCATAAAGCCTGGTACTATTTGACTTGTTTGTGAATATCCTGGCCCACAACCTGGCTGAGCCACTTTACGATGCTGATGTGGCCCAGCTGGAGTACAAACTGGTTCCCGGGGATCATGGCTTAGTCATTCGGCTCAAGGGCTTCAACCACAAACTGCCTGTGAGTATAAAAAAGCAAAAGAGTGTATCATATTCCTAATGATTGAATCTACTGTATAGATAATGATATAGAGTGGAAAAATAAAAACCCATAAAAACTATAGTTAATTAGTCACTAAAAATAATGATTAAGAAAAATGATTAAAAAAGAAATAAAGTATTAACTAGAATCAAATAAAGATAAATAAATTTAATATGAAACTGTAATATGTAGCTGGCTGTCATAGTATGCTCTACTTTTAATTATAGGTTCTATAGTAATTATATAGTCAAAACTATTTAATTATATAAATATGTATAATTATTTTATATTTAAAAATATCTCCAGGGCATTTCAAGCTACCTTAGATCATGGACATACAAAAACATCAAATGTCTAAAACAGCATCTTTGCAGGAAAAGGAAAAATTGTCTAAACTTAAGGTGAAAGTCAGTAGATTTTAATTTTGGAGCATTTCTATTGGTCCATTCAGCATGAAATTTTGACAAATGATAAAAATGTTGATATAAAAATGTCCAAACAAAGTGAAAACAAGTGACAAAGACAGTCATATGTGATAGTTATATGATTTATTAATTTATATACAGTAGCTTCACCCCCTAAGCCAGGTCTGTTTTTTTCCTGTGTATCTCCTCAGCTGCTTCTGAACCTAATTGTGGACTACCTGGCAGACTTCACTGCGACTCCTGACGTGTTCAGCATGTTTACAGAGCAGCTGAAGAAGACATACTTTAACATCCTTATCAAACCAGAGAGACTGGGGAAGTATGTGTGGTTTAGAAGTACTTGGGTTATTGCACCACACGTGATGATGTTGCATGTTTACCTCCAACGTGTGGAGTTGACGTAAACTATATGTTTGTGGACACTTTTAATGAACGTATTCAGATACTTTAAGTTGCACCCATTGCTGACACAGATGGGAACATGCAGACACAGCTTGTCTTGTCTTGAGAAGTACTGCAAATAGAATATGACTCTCTGGAACAGATAAACAACCATAAACCTATTGGCACCGTGTTTAATGTCAGGTGTGGGCTAGAGGGGTATAAAGCACACCTGCATTGAGCTGTGGAGCAGTGGAACTGTGTTCTCCATCCAATTGGAGTTTGTTTGAGTTGGGGATGAAGTGGGGATGCTCTTTTGTCACTGAATACTAAAATCTAGTAGAAAGCCTTCGCTGGATAGTAGAGACAGATTGAGCAACAGTGAGAAACAGTGATTGAGCAACTGTCCCAATACTTTTGTCCATATAGTTTAACCCTGGTTGCAGTAATTTAGATCAGTCTTTTTTGCTGTCTTCCTGCTGACTGATTTCTCTTCTGTCACAGAGACGTGCGTCTGCAGATTCTTGAACATTGTCGGTGGTCTGTCATCCAAAAGTATGAAGCCATCATGAAGAACCTCACTGTGGATGATCTCATGCAGTTCGTCACCAAATTCAAGGGCAGGATGTTTGTGGAAGGGCTTGTACAGGGGAACTTCACAAGTACTGTGAGTCTCTTCTGTGGAGATTCTGATGGGACTGCTACTTTGTGCTGATATTATTGAGAGATTGAGTTAATATTGTTTAAATGTTTTCCTAACGTTGTCTCTTCTGTGTTGTCTCTCTCCCCATAGGAATCCAGAGAGTTCCTGCAGTATTTTATTGAGTAAGTAAAATGGTTTTAAACAAGCTTTCCATGTTTTTTTCTACATCAAGATAGTTCAGTCATGATTGACAGTTCCCTGCATGTTTTAGGTTCTACACTTAGTTAGGTTCTCAGTTAGGTGTCTAGAATGTAAATGTAAATGTAGACTTTCTTAAGCATCTTGTCCCAAAGCATGGAAAGGCCAAACACACTGAGAACCCCACATAGTGGGGGGTATTTAATTAGAACAGATGTCCTGTTAAAGAAAATCCCCTCCAGCCAAGGTCTGGAATATCATAATGTCTAACTGCATTATGATTTAGAGCCGTATCCTGTATGTTGAAGTAGAATAGTGCCGTATTTTCCTGACTATAGAGCGCACTTCAATTTAAGCCACACCCGCAAAGTTTAACATATATAAGCCACACCAGACTAAAAGCCGCTGATATCTACTGAACTGATAACGTAGTTTAACTGAACAGTCTTGTTCTTGTTCTCGGAGTTGAACATACCAGTCACATACCAGTGCTTTTTCTTTTTCTGTGTCCTTTCGCAACCCATTGGTGACGGTAGATTCCTTCTCGCTCCTCCACGCTTTTAGGATCCACTGAAAGTTACATTACATTACACTGAACTGGAGCAGTTATAAATAACAAACACTCTAAATTAATGTTCTTTTCTCATATCAGTCAAGTTATAAATAAAACGTTTGAAAAATTGTGTCTTAAAGAGCTTAATGTAAGGGAGCTCTTCGTTACTGCTTTTCTCCATTAGAGCCCCTGTATTGTTCAAACCTTGTCCACTCATGTAGATTTTTCCTTTACAACATCCGGGTAATTCTTTCTCTCTAGAGAGGCCACTCAAGTGCTCTTTAGTCTCTTGTCATTTCAAGACTTGACTGCTGCAGCTTCCTTTAGGCTGGCTTTCCTACAAGTACCATCAGGTCCATCAACTGATGCAGAATGAGTGTTCAATGTTTCCAAGTTCAGCCACGTATCTCCTCGGCTGCATTGTCTTCACTGGCTTCTTGTAGTTTCCCCACATCAGATTCAAAACCTTGATTGATGGCAATGGTCAAACCCCAATCTATACCAAGAGCCCTTCAAGCATCGAGTACTTCGAGTACCCATGTGCTATTTCTGTCTTTTGCTGGGCTCATTTTAATGCACAGATCTGATTGGCTGAGTCTTGTGTGATATGTTCAAGCATGCAATGGGCCTGTGAGTTTCTTGAGCTACTAAACCTTTACAATAAATATACTGGAAGAGTTACACCAGTTAATATAAACACTCTGTCAGAATCAATAGTCCATTGGTTATAGGTCCAGGTCTGGCTTGGACCTATAGCATTATTGACCTGGCTTAGATTATACTGACTGCTGACCAAGTACGTCCCAATTTATCCCCATTAATATCCAATTAATTTCATAGGGTTTCATTCTGCAGGACTTATTTAGCCTCATCTGAACCTGCTTCTTTATCCTGGTTTCTTTATTATGTTTATTCTTTAGTAGTCTTCAGTTTGAGCCTCTCGAAGCTGAACCTCCTGTCCTCTTCCGTGTGGTGGAACTCCCACAGAAGCATCACCTGTGCAAGGTCCAGTCTCTCAACAAAAGTGATGCTAACTCTGAGGTCACTGTTTATTATCAGGTATTCCACAAACTAAAAAATGATGGCACTAGTTCTTCTGAGGACACTCTCAGTGCTCAGTCCTGAATAGGACGCACTAATAAAATGCTCAGTTCTGGCCTGTGTTCTACCTGAGCTGATTAAGAGTCTTCTGTTTTGGCAGTCTGGCCTCAAGAAACTCCGAGAGCACACGCTGATGGAGCTTCTCGTGGTAAGAGCTTATAACCATGATTCATTTGTTCGACTGTATGAGCACTAGAGATGTTTATTATTAACGGTGTCTTGCTGTTCTTGTTTTTGTCGGTCAGATGCATATGGAGGAACCCTGCTTTGATTTTCTGAGGACTAAAGAAACTCTCGGGTGAGCTGAGATTCATATGTTCGTTATAATGACTCCTTGAACAGTCTGAATGTCCTTGAGTGGTTACTGCTGATGAAAGTGGATGGATGTTCTTTCTATCCCATCTTACAGGTATCAGGTGTACCCCACCTGCAGAAACACGTCCGGTGTCCTTGGCTTCTCAGTTACTGTTGAGACTCAGGCGACCAAGTTCAGGTAGCCTGCTACCCTTTATAGAAGCAATTTTAATGTTTACTCTTCTTAAACTCCTCACAGTAAACAAATGGTAGAGGTTAGTAATTTACAGTTTAAATACAGTTTAAGAAGGTGACAGACGTCTGTTTGACTTTGTGTTTTGTATTTCTTGGTTTAATCATTTTACCTAATTTGAACTTTATATGACCAATAACCCAACAGAAATTGTCCAAAATACAATGGCATTCATTTATGTAAATGGGGACGATGTTTTTTTCTGTAATAATGGTACAATTGTGAAGATGTGCAGCTTCTGTCCTGAACTACATAATTCCTGCGCTTCAGAGGCATTTAATTAATCTACTGTTGTTTCACTGGATACTGGACAACCTCATCAACCAACCACAGTATGTGAGGGTCCAGGGTGCAATATTCCTTCCATCTCCCCATGGGCAGTTACCTGTAAATAATCTGCAAATCTGTGTTCTTCTGAACTTTTATTATTTACAGTGTTTATACTTTATTTTGTTTGTACTGCACTGTGTATTTTTCTATTGTCTATTTTCTTGTACCGAGTGCCTTGTTTTCCCTTTGCTACTGTATGAATTTTCCCACTGCGGGACTAATAAAGGGTTATCGTCTGCTCCGATTTCACAGCACAGACTTTGTGGAGAATAAAATCGAAGAGTTCTTGGTGAACTTTGGAGAGAAGTTGACCAACCTGACCGATGAAGCATATCAGGCACAGGTCACTGCACTGATCAAGCTGAAGGAGTGTGAGGACACACACCTCGGTGAGGAGGTGGACAGGAACTGGTTTGAGGTGGTCACGGAGCAGTATGTGTTTGACCGACTCAGTAAAGAGGTGAGAAAATGCATCGTATGTAGTCTGTTCACTGAACTTCATTAAGAGACTAAAAAATCTGAAATACTGTACCAGTCAAGGAAATGCCTGCCTGTATGCATCCCCACGCGTCAGTTCAAGTCCTCACAACAATGTTACAAAATGTATTAGAATGTATCTGGACAGTAGAGACTCTTTGCATGAGCAGGTGTCCCAATACTTTTGTCCATATAGTGTATTTTGTAATTAATCAAGATTTTATTATCAGTATAAAAACACTAGCATAATGTAATCTCTAATACATGCATTTGAATGAGTTTGACTTTTGCTGTATCTGCCTGTGACGTGTATCATTCTTACTGGCATGTCGATATATTCTTTATGGAAATTTTTGAAGTATACTGATGACTTAATGCTGAATGTTCTTCTGACTGGCAGATCGAAGCACTGAAGCAGATGACCAAAGCAGAGCTGGTGTCTTGGTTCATGGAACACCGAGGTCCAGAGAGCAGAAAGCTCAGCGTACATGTATGTACAGTTCTTTTAGCATTTTAATACATACGTACAGATTGACATGAGACTACATTTGGTAGAAAAGGAAATAACAGTGGGTTTAACGGGGGTCTTCAACCCTCCTCCTGGAAACCTGGGACCTGGGACCTGGAACTAGGTGATTTTTTTAGTACCTGCTCACACTCCATTTGATGCAGTGCAGACATCCAGCACTATTGCTGTGCTATGCGTCGTATCATGAAGCTCCCAACTGAACATCACTGTTTGTGACTCCTAACAAACTCATTAATATTCTGCTCTCACTGTCTGACTGTTCATGTAGGAGAAAGCTAAATTAGCTGGCTTACCTGGCTTATGCCACAATAATAAAAACACATTTTCTAATTTAAGCCTTGAAATAAAGCACTATCTGCAAATTGAGATGTAGAAAGGAATAAAATAGTGCATACTTTGTTCATAATTTAGCTGTCCTATATTTTATATCCATTTAATGTGATTATATTTCAAGATTTTCAAGATTTGGTTTTAATTTGATACTGATTTTGTAATTTTGTCAGACCTGAATTGAAATGTTGCAATAATGGGAGGTTCTGGATTTCTGACTTTGACGAGCTGTAAACTAACTTGATCATCAGTAAAAAGAAAAAGAAAAAAAAAAGAAAAGTTAATAAATGTCATTTTGCATTAAAATCTGACTTTTTGTATGAAATTATGAACATAAATGAACTTTTTCCACAATATTCAGATTTTCTGAGATGCAGTGGTTTGTTACTATTGTCCTGATTATGAGCTAAAAGTATATATTTTAAATAGAGAATTAATGCTGACATGGCTTGGTACTAAAAATATATATTATCACCACAAATTCTTTAGTCCCTTAATATGATTCCTTTACACAAAATAACACTTTAATATATGGACACTTGTTCAGATAATGTCACTTAGAGTCTATAAACCTGTACAACCCATTGCTATGGTGCTTTGCAGTGTCACCTGCTGCATATTAGGAGGGAGCTGTGGTAGTGGAAAGAGTAAAGTTGAGTAGTGTAGGTACCATTCAGTAGAGTTAGTGCCATAGCACACACCCCATTCAGTACTTCAGAATGTAGTAATTAGTTGGATCAGGAAAAGGGTTGGATCCAAAGTTGGTGATCAGTGTTCTATGATATAAACTAACATCAGTACTAATATGTGTGCCTCTAATCTTGTGATGCCCATTTGATCTAAATCTTGACCAGGTGGTTGGCTTTGGGAAAGAGGAGAGAGAGCAGCCTGAAGACGACCAGGTCTGTCTTGATCCAAAAGAGAAAACCGAAGGAACTCTAGCCAAGGCGTCCTCGTATGGAGAAGTGTCCAAGCTCACCTTTCTGCCTCCCACAGCATCCCTCGCCGGAGCCACCATGATCGCTGACATCCGCACTTTCACCTCCTCACTCACGCTCCACCCTTACCACAAGATCCTCAGTTAGAGAAGGACTTTAAGAGTTGGAACAGAACTCAGGAAAACCTGCTCTGATACTCTCCTACACTTGCGAAAGGCTACCTCACACATGAAGACCTGTGCAAGAACTCTCTTTTCTCTTTAGTCCTGAATAGCAGTTGTCTCCAACCCTGGTCCTGGTTGTGGAGGTCCTGAAGGTCCTGGAGTAACATTGTTTGTTAATGAGTTGATTGGTTGGCTCAGGAGTGTTGGGAGTGGGGAAAGTGCTAAAATGTACTGGACAGTGGGCTTTCAGGAGCAGGGTTGGAGACCAATGGATAAATATAATAATAAAAAATGCTGAGGTTATGAGGGTTATATCTACATATCACAAAGGAGCTGGAACGTCTAAATTATGTTGAGAATGAGATAGTGAGCATCAGATAAGGAAATATAAAACTGTCAGCACTAACTGAATGTACAGAGAACACCGGTCACTGCAATGATGAGATGTTACTTATGCTGTATCTTTTATCATGATTTCTGTATTTCTGGTGAGGAATGAGGAGATGATGTTCACATCACTGTAGGTGACGTATGATCTCCGACACAGCTGTTGTGCTTCTACAAGTGCAGGGCAGCAATGCAAGCCTTATCTCTAAGTTCTGTGGTGATGTCTAGCATGTTTTAATCATGTGTTTATTAATCAAGTGTACATATTTAATAAATGTGTCTGAGGACTCTGGATAGGCCCAAGTTATTGTATGAATAAAAGAAGTTTAACATATTAAGCCTTTCAAGATTCCAAAGGACACTTTACTATCAGCACTCTTTACAATCACACTCAGTACTCAGCCATCACATACTGGCGAGAAGTGGTAACCAGTTATGCACAGCGTCCTTTGTACTGGAATCAACTGTCCACGTGGTTGATTAGGCAAGAAACATACTGATTGCTGGTTGGCCCGGCTTTCACTTACATAACTGGCTTCATTGTGAATGCAGCTGTTCACTTTCTTACCTGAAATAAAAAGAAAACAAAACAAAAAAAAAAAACAAGTAGATAAAGAAATAAAACTGAATTAATGAATAAATAAAACTGACAAATTAAAACAGAAAATAGATTAATAAAATACATAAAGAAATGAAATTGAGAAAATAAAACAGAGAAAAGAAAAACTTAAATAAAATAGAGAAAATAATCTGAGAAAGTAAATAAACAGATAAAATAAAACCCATAAAATAAAATTAAACAGATAAAATAAAATAAAGACATTTATTTCTGGGATTAATAAAGGATTTCTGATTCTGATGAATGAATGAACGAATAAATAAAGAGTTAATAGAACAGTAAATAAACAAAAGCAGAGTAAATAAATAAATAAATAAAGTTCTCGGGTTTCAGTGGAGCTGCATAGAAACGTGTCCATAGTAACCGCTCTTCCAGCAGCAGCTCTGAGCTGTGCTGTGAACTATGAGGAGCTAGTTAAAGTCAGTAGTTTAGTTTAGTCTGGTTTCGTTTAGTCTGGGTTCGTTAGTGTGGTCAGCTGCTCATGGCTGTGTCTCTGAAGGCCGGTCCGTCTCCCCCGGGTTTACCGAAGCCGGACAGCCGCAGGCGGAGACTGACCGCCTCCCCCGGGTCCTCAGAGGAGGGTGAGTAACTCACTCCAACAGGAGATACAGGGGCCTCGATCACTCTGTGTGTGTGTGTGTGTGTGTGTGTGTGTGTGTGTGTGTGTGTGTGTGTGTGTGACCAACTTTACCAGAACACTCCACCAGTATGATCAACCTCACCAAAGCACTCTACCAGTACGACCGAACATGTTGACCAGCATGAAGACACTGGTCTACCAGTGTGATCAAGCTTGTTTACCAGCACAACCAGCCTGACCATGTATCAGTATGACCATGGTGCTGGAAAAACAGCCTGACCTGCTCAAGGTGATCATGCTTGATAATCTTAATGACAAGCTAACCTCTTGACCAGCACAGGGAATGTCTTCAGTCATCTTTGTTGGTTTAGATGCTCTACATACACTATTCTGGTTAAGGGCTAGTTAACCAGTTAGTTTACCAGTACAGCATATGTTTTCATCTGGATGACCAGCTTTCAACTACCTTGACCATCAAAGACCAGCTTAGACCATTTGAAACCAACTACCATCAAAACCTGCTTTTGAACTTTTTGAAGATTTTCCAGCAGGGGCAGCTTGACCAAACTGGTCAACTGGTATGATAAAACTTGTTGACCAGCATGGCCATTCTGACCAGGCTAATCAACCAGAGTAGCTTGACCAAACTGATCAACCAGCTATACTGAACTAATCGACCAGTATGAGTAGCTTGACAACCAGCTTGGTCATGTTGGTCATGCTGGTAGACCAGCTAGTCCATCAACCTCAAATGGTAACATACACTCTGCTGGTCACAGCAAAGCTGATTGACCAACTTTGCCAGCTGGTCAGGCAAATTAAACCAAGCTTTACCAAACCTGCAGTGGTTGCAGAACTCTCAGGCATACAGGAGATATTTCCAGTGAGTGACCGAACCAAGACGCAGAAGCTTCCACTCCAGAATGACCTAATACCAGACGAGCTCCTCACCACCCTCACCTCAACTGTCTGCACACAAGGGAGACTGGGACCACCCAGGCTGACTAAGACCCCCAAAACCTTAAAGGTTTGTCAGAATGCCAGAATCGGCTACGTCTGCGTGTATTCTGTAGTTAGGAAATCCCAGCTGTGCTCAGAGATGTTTTATTGCAGGTTTGTAGAGCACGTGCACCAGATCCGGTGTGGCACCATTCGGCTGCCCGGAAAAAATACCAGTACTTGCTTGACCAACCCACGTCGGTGACCGGAGCTGGCAGGTATCAGGCAAACTTATGATGCAGTATGATAATATCAATTTTATAAACATTACCTCACAAGTATGTCTGTATTTATGTGTGGACAGGGACATATCCTTTCTTTGTGACGCCTTGTCAGCTCAGAAGCAGCGAATCCCCCTGCCACCCATGACTGACAGGGGCAGCACTCAGTCACATGATGCTCAGAAGGTGGGTATGATGGGAAAAAGGTGCTTTTTTTTATTCTGTTCTGACCGTAACACGTCTGTAATTAAAGTTATCTTCTGATTTAATACAGGATTCAAATTCTATTGAGACATTAATTCCAGACGAATACCACCTAGTGAAGCATAAAGGGGTGAGAGGCCTGCAGTGTTATGATGAGTAAGTACTGTAGAATAAACATAGTAATTAATATAGGGTGGCTTTTGTAAGGGTGGAGGTGGGCAGTATACAGTAGGTCAGGCAATGTTTAATGGCATCCTGATAAAGTTTGCTGATGCACAGTTAGGGTTGAAGCAGTATATCGGTTTTAGGTAAACCACAATATTAAAATTGATGGTTTTCATGCTGTATAAATTTGCTCAATACAGCAGTAAAACACACCAATCGTTCAGACTTTTACAAAAATAGTTACTACTAATACTTTAAAATTGTTTAGGGGCATTGAGTGGCAAAGTGGACTAAGGAATTGGCCCTAGGGGATCGCAGGTCATGCTGCTTCATCATCATCAGCCGAAATCCGAGAGAGCACATTTAGCCATGCTCTCTCTGCTTAGGTAGATTGTGCTCCCTCCCTGGTTATCCCACTCTGATACTGGTGGACACAGGTGTCTGCTGACCAATGTATCCGAGCTGGGGAACTGGCACTTTCATCCAAGTGCATTGGCTGCCCAGTGAGAGGTGCTGACTCACTTCACAAGTATCTGAGAAGGCATCTGCTTGTCCTCACCCTCCGAGGCTGTAGTGATGGAGGGGGAGTCGTGGTAAGTGGGTGGTTTAATTCAGAAAAGAGTTCAAATTGGACAACAAAATAAAAAAGGAATAGGACTGCGCATATGGACAACAGAATCATATCCCAATGTATTTTTAGCTGAATGGTGATTTACGATATGCAATACAATATGTGATGTGAAAAATACACATGTACACAAAAAATAGAACATCCAATGAAATCCTTCTTCCATCTTTTTTACTATATTTAATTGTACAGAAATTTAATCTCCATCTTCTTCATACACACTAAGTCTATTCCCCTCCCTCCGTAGTGTGTACGTGAGAGTGGAAGTGGGGGTGGAGGGGAGTGGAGGAGGTGCTGAGAGGAGCAGAGTGAGGAAGCAGGAAAGCAGCTTTATGATTCTTAATGTTTTATGGTTTAGTTTTAATTTTATTATTCTTGTTGTTTTTGTCTGTAGTGTTTGTAAAGCACCTTTGAGTGTCTTGAAGAGCGCTATACAAATAAAATGTATTATTATTATTATTATTATTATTATTATAATAAAAATGTTTCCATAAGATTGAAACGGAACATTAAAAACTTTAGACCTCAATATATACGATATAGCCTCAGCCCTTATCTTGCTTTGTTTATATCCCGATATTGATATAAATATCAATATATCAGTCAGACATTTTTAAACAAAAGAATAAATAAAAGTTTTCGTAGAGAATCTAAGTAGCATGGATAAAGTGTCGTACACTTCAGGAAAGTAATGTATCTTTAAGTTGACCATTGTTGGGACACATTGTAAATTAATTTTCAGAATTATTAGAATCTTGTATTACCGAGTGTAAACAAATGCAATTTTCTTGCAGGTCCAGAAAGAATGAGTAAATGTTCTTTTGTGAGACTGACATTTGAAGCATACGCTGTATATTTATTCTGAGAATGTTGTTGCTGTCATTAAGTTTTACATAATTTTTCAATAAAAAGTTTAATTGGTTCTGTTTAATTGGATGAAATTGTCCAGTGATTAAAATGTATGCTATTAGCCTTTAGTTTGCATACAAAAACGTCACAATTAATATTGCAGATTGTGAAACCATTATATCATTTATATATATTATCATTATATCCTTTTTTACCTTATTGCCCAGCCCTACTTTAAAGAAGAACCTCCGTTTTGGGTTTCAAGTTTTAAAATCTAACAGGACATTACACTGTGTGAATAGTGATGATCCAGACTGGACTGAAATCATTCTGCATTTTCTTGCATCACAGACAAATGGAATCATGTTCTTTCATCATATCTTTCCATTTCATTCCAGAAAATTCTCAGTCTTTTTAGAGGACAGTGAAAAGAAGCTCAAGGTCTTTCCATCAATGTGAGTTTCAGTGTAACCCAAACTCTGCTGTTAGTCTTTGCTGTAGTGGTTACTTTCACCGAAAATGACTATTCAATACATACCTGTCAGCCATAACATTAAAACCACTAACAGTTGAAGAGAACATTGACGATCTGGTTCCAGTGGCTCCTGTCAACTACATATTATTCTGTAATTAAAGAGTCAATTTTTGAAGTTGATGTGTAGAATCTGGGAAAAATGGACAAAAGTAAGAATTTAATTTTTGACAAAAAACAAACTTTGATGTTCTAGAATCTAGTGTGAAAAAGTTTAGCGCTTAAATCTGATTCATCGGACATTTAGCTGACAAAACATCTTAATTAGTGTCACATTCGCGACCCCCCCCTAGAAGTACATCGTGACCCCCCAGGTTAAGAACCCCTGTTCTAGACAACAAAGTGTCAGAACATCTCCAAATCATCAGACAGATCCTGTGGGGGGGGTTTCCCAGTAGGCAGTGGTCAGTACCTACTGAAAGTGCTCAAAGGAAGGACAACCAAAGCTCATGGCCACCCAAGACTTTATTGAGGCTTATGCAGGTCCCACCTCACAACTTATTCTTGGTCCCATATACCACAGGACACCTTCAGATGTCTTGTAGAATCCATGCCTCGATGGGTCAGAGCTGTTCAATTGGCACAAGGGGGACCTACATAATAGTTAGCAGGTGGTTTTAATGTTATGGTGAGTGGATGTAGTGTGGGTGTGTTTATGTAGCTAGAGCTGCTTAGAAAAAACTGTGTCTCTGTGTGGTCCTCAGGAAGCCCAGTGGACGCTTGGAGGCGGTTCAGTTGATGAGGGTGATGGATGATATGCTGGAAAAAGCCGGCATCAGCAATGAGTTTGAGGAGCTCACGGGCCTCTCGCAAGTATGCAGCTCTCAGCTCACAATTCATCATAAATGTGATGTATGGTCTTCTTTAAAACACAGTGTGCGTTTGTGTGTGTGAACCCTTCTCCCAGGTCTCGTATTCAGAGACAACACTTTTTTTCACACATACACTGATCAACCATACCATTATGACCACCATCTCGTCCCTACACTCACCTATTGTATGAACACTGACCATACAGGAGCACTGTGTAGTTCTATACTTTGTTATCCTCCTTTCACCCTGTCAGTGGTCAGGACCCCACAAGATGGGTGGGTGCTGGGTCCAGAACTGCAGTGACACTGACATGAGGATGGTGTGTTAGTGTGGGTTGTGCTGGTATGACAGCAGTGCTGCTGGAGGGTTTAAACCTCTCAGTATCACTGCTAAAATTGCCCAACAACCAGAAATATCCAGCTAACAGTGTCCATTCTGTGAGCACTGATGAAGGACTAGAGGATGACCAACAAACTGTGCAGCAAGAGATGAGTGTCTGTCTCTGAAGTCTGGCAACTTGGTAGGAGTGTCTAATAGAGTGGACAGTGAGTAGACACAGTGTTTAAAGACTCCAGCAGCACTGCTGTGCCTGATCCACTAGTACCAGTGCAACACACACTAGCACACCACCACCATGTCAGTGTGACTGCAGTGCTGAGAATGACCCACCATCCACATAATACCTGTTGTGTGGTGGTCCTGTGGGGTCCTGATCATTGAAGAACAGGGTGAAAGGAGTCTAGTGTAGGCTGATATCTCACTCTGATATATACCCACTCTGATAAATCCAGCACACCTGTTCTGTGTTTCAGATGCATGGTCTGCTGGAACTGGTACGGGTGGAGCAGAACATCTACAACATTGTGTTCCATGAGATTATTCGGCAGGTGAGCGTGGAGTGTGTAGAGAGGGGTCAGCTGCTCGCCAAGCTCAGGTGAGTGTTTTGTAGATTTATTGATAATAATACTAAAAATAATATTAATACTGATTCTATGGTAAAGGCCTCTGGTTAAGTAAAGCTGTCTTGCTTTATAATAGGCAGCGGTATGTTGATCTGCTGGATCGTATCCCTCGGCAACTTAGGGCTCTGCACACAGAGACCCTGGCACAGAGAGCCCTGGACCGCAGGCTGATGGAGGAGATCATCTGCTTCAAGCGCTCCGTCTCACAGCTTAATGAGCAAGTCCAGTTTAATTATTACATCACCTGTGTAATGCTACACTCATAAAACCTTTCGTTTCATATGCAAACCACAGCTAAAGAAGTGAGTTAGTATATAATACATACATACACTCACTGACAACAAAAAAACAATAACACACCAAGAAGGAGTTGTTGGAATAGAAGGATTCTTCCTGTGTGTGAATATAAGGATATATGTAAGGGATTGCAATAGTAGAATGAAAGTTTCAGTGTTTTGGGGAAAACTGGGCCTCTAGCAGGTTCTGTATGGCATCCTGCCTCACATTTACCCACAGATGTTGCAGCTGGGCTTGTAGATCCTGCACACTCATAGTTTGCTGAAGCTGAAGTTCCAGCATTATCCTGCTGAAAAAAGTCCTGCCATGAGAGGAAATACATGTATTAGGGTATTCGGGGTGACTGTTGCCCAGATCATCGCACCAGCAGTTGGGGCAGTGTGTCGATCAACAGTGCAGGCAGGATTGAAGTTCTTAACAGAAGGCCTCGATACTAAAACCCGACCGTCATCAAATCCTAGACAAAAGCTGGATTTGTCACTAAAGGCAATACGGTTCCAGTCTATAGCAGTCCAGATTTCACATTCACAATACAACTGCAAAAAAAAGGCAGTGGTGGCTTGGTCAGAGCAGCCTAGATGGTGGGCAGTTTGCGTCTCTCACTTCAGCGATGTGCCCTCTCTTTGAGTGTGTCATAGAGGCATGTCTAACAGTCGACAAGCTCTCACCAAGGGGTATACTACCCAAAAATAGCCTCTGAGAGGCTTTTAATATTGCACTGACCAAGATCCAGTGTCTAATCAGACCACACCTGAAATCATTTACATATCAGCCTGTATATAACTGCATGCCGTGTTTTGTAGCAACCTGACATTGTGTTATTTTTTTTGTCAGTGGGTTTTTACATCTTTGTTTACGTGTCTGTTCTGGTACTTTCTATTGCATTGCCGCAGAGAACTAAGTAAAATGAGAGAGCACGATGAGCATGTGTCCAAGCAGGCCGAGAAGACCCAGGAGGAGCTGGCCAAAGCACTGGAGCAGTCACAGCGCAAGTCTGAGTGAGCAAAACAGTGTTTTAATGTTCCCTCACTGCACTCAATGCCGGGTAGAACCTCACTAGAGGTCTGCTCTCAGACCTGTCTCGGTTCTGGGTGGCATGGATTCCCCAAGATATAGTCAATGTGACACACACATTCTGTTACAGTATGGTTGAGGAGTACCATGAACTCTATGAGATGCAGAGGAGAAGACTGGAGGGGCAGGTGGCCATGCTGACTGAAGACAGGGACTTATGGAGCAAGATCACCGTCAGCCTTGCTCTCAAGGTCAGATTGCACAGTTCTTGGACGGTTTTATTCTGACAGATATGTCATTGAACAAGAAAGAAAACAAATAACTCTGTAGGTCCAAGGTCTGAGCTTTAGTATATTGATATCCATGCATTCAGCTACTTTTAGTTGTACCCATTGCTGATACAGATGTGCAAATGCACACACACAGCATAAACTGTATGTAATCAGATACTCACAGCAATGCTTTAAATGTGCTAGTCTACCCTGGACATTATAGACAGTTACTCCCAACAAAAGCAGGATGAACTCTGTTTTTAAACACCCTCATTTTCAGGTTATTAAGTTAAACAAACTGCAGCTGGTCAGCAGACTTCATGTTAGTGAGCAGACGTGGAGCAGAACTGCAGAGCACTTCACCAGATTTCTGACGACAAAGGTACCAAACCTGTTCATACACTTCTTTACATAGAAATCACAGAAGCATCATGGAAGGTTCCTTTGCATTGTCTTGGCTTCTAGGACTCTGAAGACTTGGACAACATCATGCAGCTGACAGAGCAGTGGAAAGAGCATCTAGCCAGCTTCATGGAAAAGCTGAAAGACACTGAGAGAAAGCAGTGTGAGGTCATCAGGACCATTCAGAGTGACATTGTGAAGTGGCACAGGTGCTGCAAGGCTGACATCAGGTAAAGTGGATTGGAATGTTTTGTTATTATTTCCATTAATTATGGTGAATATTATCGAGATATTGACACCATAACGACTCCAGATTGTGTAATTCAGGCCTGTATACAGATGTTCTGGAATATTTTCAAATGTTTGCAACCACTAAACAATCCCAAAGCAACTGCCTTAAATACCGTAGCAACCATCTAGCACCACTATATTAAACACTTGGGACACCAGCTACCAGCACCATAGAAATCGCTTGCCATCCCATAGCAACCACTTGGCAAGCATTTAGCAACCACCTAGCAAGTACTTATTATTGCAACTAATTAGCAAGACCATAGTAACCACTTAGCAATGCTGTAGCAACCAATGTCATTGCATAGCAACGATGTGGATACCATAGCAACCACCTAGCAATCACTTTCCAACACTATAGCAACCACTTGGCAAGAATTTAGCAACCATCTAACAAGCACTTATTATTGCAACTACTTAGCAACATCATAATAACCACTTACCAATGCTGTAGCAACCAATGTCATTGTATAGCAATGATTTTGGATACCATAGCAACCTCCTAGCAATCACTTTCCAAAGCATATCAACTACATTGGATACCACCTAGCAAAACCATAACAACCAATGGGAACTTTAGCTGTGCAATTATTCTGTGTTTTTCTAGTTGAACGTATAATTAATATCTCTCGTTTCCTGTAGGAGCCCTGATACGCACTTGGAGAAAGACTCTAAGGAGGAGTTGTGTAAGGACTTGAAGCAATGGTCAACGGTCAGAAATTCACCATGTTAATTAGCTGATTCTGAGAGTTAAACCATTTTCAAAATGAGTCTTTCGTGTCATGACTGTTTCATTTGTGCCTGTAGGAGCTTACCAGGCAGTGTGAAAGGTATGGAGGAGAGGACCTTCTCTCTTTTCAGGAGACTCTTAACACGCTAGCAGAGTTGCAGGAAATGTGGGTGGAGGTGTTTCTGAAGCTGTTCCGGAGACATCTAGCTCCGGACAGAGAGCCTCCTCAGGGTCAGGCTGGCATGACGAAGCTAAGTGATGTGGTCACTGAGCTCCACAGGCAGCTCGACACCCGTATCAGTGGAGAGAGTGGTGAGAAATTGGCTGTTTGTTTGCATTTGGCAGATGTTTTGTTGTGTCCAACACCACGTTGTGGAACACAAAATTCTGGAAGGGGTATTTACTGCACTGTTTAATATTTTTTATGCAACAACAACCTGCTATTTTCAACTTACAGGTTATTTTATACACTCATTGAAAAAAAGAATAGTTGCACCCAGAAGGAATCAACAATTCAATGACTGCAAGACTGTCATGGAGTCATTCAGAAGGGTAGAGGGTCATCTTCAGGGATGAGTCCTGTTATGTCTTGGTGGAGATGACAAACAAACTGGTGTGGAGACACCATGAACAGCGCCAGGCTCAATGCTTTGTTGTCAATCATCACATGTCCATGAAGACCTGGTATCATGGTGTTTGTGCAATTTGTTCAGTTCCAGATTGCTTTGGTCTCATTACAAGCACTTTGACACCTATTCCAACAGGACAACACTTGTCCACATACTGCTGCCATCTCAGGAGCTCACCTTAAAGACAGAGATACTATATACATGGCCAGTCGCATCTCCAGACCTGTCCCCAATTGAAAATATGTGGGATGCTAAAATCAAACTGCATGGGATGGATTATCACAGGACACTATTAGGAAATTCTACAACGCCATTCCGAGATAGCAAGACAGTATTTGTTCAGACCTTTACTGTTAATACCAGATTGAGAAACGTAATAGCATAACCACCCATATCATTAGTATAAAACACTGAATTTCGGGAACTGCCCCTCTGATATAACTTACTCTTATCTTAACATATTTTTTTTTGTTGCAATTTTCTTTTTCATCAGGCATTCATAAACAGTTAATGTCTCTGGGTGGAGTAATGGATACCTGGGCCAGCAAACTGCAATCTCTTATTGGTCGAACTGAAGTTCTGTCTTCCTCTGACTGGTTGGAGCTAGAACATGCTCTGGAGAGCTGGGTGAAGTTGTCTAATGAGGCTCTACTGAACATAGACAGCACCCAGCCTGAGAGTGAGAAGATCAAGCCGAAGCCTCACACCAAGTAAGAGTTTTAGGAGCCGTTCAGTACACATCACATAATCGATTTGCCTCTAAACCATCCTCTTCTGTGGCAGGATTGAAGTCGATGAGGTCTTCAGCATGCTGAGGGATTTCCTCTCCTCTCAGAACAACTTCTTCAGCTATGAAAACCTGACCCTGTGTGAACAGGTAGGGTTTAGGGTTAATGTTAATGTGCTGAACATAAACAGGATTCTGGTTTGCTTCAGGAAATATGACACTGACTATGTGAAACAGGTCAGCTCCATGCACATGCTGCTGACCCGTTGGATGGTGGACTTGCTGCTGCAGATGGTGCCTGATCGCCGCGATTACCCGGATCCACCTCTTCCACCAGTTATGGAATTCAGTGCCTTAAAGGATGTGTCTCTTCAGAAGCTGGAAGAAGATGCCAAGAACCTCTCCCAGAAACTGCACCATTTCTCCAAATACATCACAGGGTATGACTAGTCTGACCAAAATAGATTTGAAGCATTAGACAAGTAGCGAGCTGTACTTGAACTTTGGACAAAAGTATAGGGACACCTGCTCATTAATTTCTTCTAAAGCGCATTAGCTCTTCGAACCCGAGATCTGCATTTCGCCTTTAATTCTAGGCTTTATAACACAGGACGAGAGTAACCTACAGTCATGATACGCATATCATAACAAACACTGACACCCTATCTCATCATAATTAGCTTGAAAAATCGTCACAATTGATTCATTTCCAACTGAATTAAATCCCAGTTTAAATGCAAAGGAGCTTCCAGGGCATGTTTACGATGTTGCAAGGAGCATCATCATTCCAGAGAACACAGATTCACTGCTCAAAAGCTCAACACCGGAAAGTTTAGCTTTCTTTCTGTGATAGTCATGTTTGATCATCACCTGCAGCTCTTGTCAGGACATTGTGGAGGAGGAGATCCAGAAGAACATGACTCAGGAGGACAAGGAGAATGAATTGTTCCAGCTCTCAAAGCTTCAGGTAGTAACTCCCCTCCTCACAATGTCCTTAGTGTTACAATGGTGCAGGATCAGTGTTTACTGGCTAACATTCAAAAAGGTCATGAAGACTTGTTCTGTGTGTGTGTGTGTGTGTGTGTGTGTGTGTGTGTGTGTGTGTGTGTGTGTGTGTGTGTGTGTGCGTGCGTGCGTGTGTGTGTTTGTGTGATGCTCAGAGGGAGTGTGCTGAGTGGGTGGAGGTGTGCCAGCTCCTGCTGTCTGATATAACTGGACATCCTGTGGAGCTGCAGTGGAGAGACAAAGCTGTGCCTCAGCCTGTCGCTGACATCCCCTCAACTGTGGTGAGGAGCTTTATCTGCTCTGTTTCTTATCCCGTGGTTCTTCCTGACCTCAGTTTTAGCTCAAAGTGAAATTCCGCTTCAGAAGATTTTCACAGTACTGTCAGTTATCATTTACATTCACGTACATTTAATGGAAATTTGGGATTCAATTTTTAGATGAATGCAGGATTATTGGTTGTTTATGGCAGTAATCTGCTAATATCTCATACAAGTAAAAAATATAGGTGGCACGGTGGCACAGTGGGTAGCGCTGTTGCCTCACAGCAAGAGGTTTCCCCCACAGTCCAAAGACATGCATGATAGGTGAATTGGTGACTCTAAAGTGGCCCTTAGTGTGTGTGTGTGTGTGTGTGTGTGTGTGTGTGTGTGTGTGTGTGTGTGCCCTACGATGGATTAGCGCCCTGTCTAGGGTTGTTTCCCGCCCTTGCGCTCAGAGTTGCCGGCTGGGCACCGGCTCACCCGTGACCCTATTCAGGAATAAGCGGTTCAGAAAATGAATGAATGAAAGTAAAAAATATGCATTTGTTTACAATTCAGAACTGAGGCATATGAGTGCAAACACTATGAAATCTAATTTTCCCATATTTCTTTCCCATTTTTGTTTCTCGTTTTTATTTTTTTTAGATTTCTATTTTACTTTAAAATATGCACAGTTATTTATTTTTTATTTTATCTATTACTTTTTCCTTTAAAGAAATATGCATAATTGAAAATGCATCTTTGCTGAAGTCATAGGGCCCTACAGCTTACCTCATCTTACCCTCATATTACTAAAGGCCTGTTTATACCAAGTACAATTTTTTCAGACCAAAAAAAGACTTTTAATAGACTTCTAGAAAAATTTAACATTGTGGAACTTCAGTGCTTCAGGGCTAAAAACGCCATTACTCTTATAAATGTCCACTCTATGGTACATTTTTTTGCCCTATAATGACACCAACAAAACAAGCTGTAACCATTTTTCCTCGTAAGACATCAAGTTAATGCTCTCTGTAATGCAATTTTTAATGGTAGAATCTGATATCAGCTCTGATATTGTCCTCTTGGAGCCATTATGTTCCATCTGCATGCTGAGCAGTTGTGAGAAGAGTACCTTAGTGTGATGGCATCATTGCAGCCTGGAATGATAGATAGATAATAATAGATTAACACCTGTGTGTGAGACCTGTTTTACGTGTGTTTTGTCAGGTGGATGCTCACACTGAACCAGAGCCGCCCACAGAGGGGGAGGAACAGGAGGAAGAGGAGGAGGCAGCTGTCAAAGCAGGCAGACAGGGGCATCTGCTTGAAAAACCGAATCAGCAGGTCAGTGACATGTTTACAGTTATTTTCACAAAATATTAGTCTCCAGGCAGCGGCCTGTAGCACAGAGATCTCTTTCCCAGCCAGCCTTCGCCATTACTGTCACACAGATGTAGAAGCTGTGAGATCTTTATTGATCCACAGCTCATTAAACATGCAGCTCTGCTCATGCAGTCAGACATGCTCGCTATGGTGATGGAATATTGTGCTGATTAACTTCCATTATACCAGTTATTTCTGACCCTGCAATGTGATTGGCTGACAGACATTCTAGGAGTGCCAATATTGCATGATAAGGGCACTCTGACTGGAGCTGATTATTACTCCACCACATACACACTTAACCTAGCACCAGTAACCTAACATCAGCGCGTATAAGACAAAAACACCAGCAATAACAATGCAGCAGCGCTGTTGTTATACAAGTAGAAGACTGGACAACTGGTCATTCTAAACACACACTCAATGGGTTTAAAATAGAGCAATACTGGGTAGGTGTGGTTTGAGACACGGATTAGATCAGCCAATCAGGAGGCGCATGATGTACACCATTTAAGGTGGAACAGGTGATTGGAATCCAGGGCAGTGAATACAAAACAAAGTTCAGCTTCACCTAAGGTAAGTTCATAATATTGAGTGTGTACAGTGTGTGCAGCAATGGGACTAATATAACCTGATGATGGAAAAACGGTGAACTCACTATTATGCCACTTTTATAGTTCCTCGATGATTATGACTGAAGAGTGCCAGCTTTATCCCACTAGTTCACCCAACCTGCTTCCACCAGCAAACAGCTCTGCTGAAGCACAGCAGCACCTGTGTTACTCAAAAGGTGCCCCACACTTCCTCGTCTCCGTTCATGCTGTTTAAACTCCACTTGTTATGCAGAGTGGAAAAGTATCATCAGCCACACGATGATAATTGAATATCATCACCAGACACATCAGATTCTGAATGTGGTGATTTGTCACACTGTTAACAAACACAGATGCACTCACAACACTGTTACTCACTAGCATCCTTTACTGGAACTGTTCATTCCACCTTAAATGGTGCAGAGGCTGAGTGTGCCAGAATGGAACTGTAGCGCCGTTTCAAGGTGGGGTTTCAAATTCATGCTGGGGGGTAAGTGCACTGCAAACTTTTCACATTTTTTTATACCTTTAAAATGGTAACATGCCTAAATGTGGTCTTGGAGATGTAGCCTTGGGAAGGGCACATTGGAATGATCCCACCTCTGCCTTCATACACTTATGTATATTATTGTATTATAGTCATTGATTATTTTCTCTTCAGGTGTAATTACTTTTTATGTGCCTTATCTTGTGTCTTGTCCTTGGACGGCCCTTTTGTCAACAGGGTTTTGTTGTACTGGAAACCCTGTATTGGTTAAATAAAGCTGAATTGAATTGAAATGTGTTGTGAATGTAGGAGGAGAAGTGGACAGAGGAGGTCACAGAGGATGAAAAGGACGTTTCAGACCTGAAGGTTATTGGTCACGATGGCCTCATCATCGAGCAGACATTGGGAGAGGATACTCTGCAGCTCACTGGGGTCAGCATCCCTTCACATTTATATACATTATATGGACAAAAGTGTTGTGACACTGCCACCACTGCGGCAATGAGACTAATTCAAATATCTGAATTCAATCATTTTGTGTCCCAATACATTTGTCCATATAGTGTATCAATGGAAATGAGACCAAATGAAGTGAGGGAGTAGACATATTCTCTGACTTTTGCTCTGTAGACTGATGACCTTGTGGTGCGTCCCCACACTGAAAATGCCCAGCAAGCCTTCAGTGCTCTGGCTACTGTGGAGGTTCTTCAGCGGGAGTTGCTGTGAGTATCATGTGAATTAGAGGGTTCAGATCTTTATAGACAAATCAAGGTCTTAAACTGAATATTGTGAGCCTAAAGGTGCTTTTTAAATAGAACAGGGGTATTAAAATGCTATTGTTAAAAGTCAGTAAGGTCCAGTAATAGAAAATGTCCTGCAGCCAAGGATCAGAACATCTTAATGTCTAACTCAAATTTAATAACTAAAAAAAAGCTTTTAAGAGCTTAATAACTGAACTGTTCCGAAGCTCCACATTCCTGCTTTTTCCCACTAGAGCCACATTATCATCCACCATCCTCCTCTCACAGTGAAAGCAGTAAGCTGATTGGCTCTTTTAGTGAAGGGTGGGACTTCTCATTAAATAGCTTGTGCATTGTCTGTAGCCCTGACCTGGATGCCCTAAAATTTCTGAATTCACATTTTAGGCATGTGCATGAAAACATTTTAAAGGGAGTGTTCATTACTAATTTAAAGGTCCTTCATACTTACAGATCTGCTGTACAAATGCGGTCCTTTATGAACCAATTCTTCTACAGCATCGCTCAGAGTTTCTCAGCACTGCAGTGACACTGACGTGGTGGTGATATAATTGTGTTGGTATGGGTGGATGATACACAGTGTCCTGTGGGCCACGGTTTGTGCCTACTGATGAAGGACTAGAGGATGACCAACAATGTCAGTGTCACTGCAGTGTTAAGAATGACCCACCACCCACCTAATACCAGGTGGTCCGGCACAAGTTCACATAAGGGCTCCTGTATGGTAAGATGAGCTGATAAAATGGACAGTGAATATAGAGACAAGGAGGTGGTCATAATGTTATGGATAATCAGTGCATGTTCTGTCTTTTAATCTGCAGTGCATTTGTATTAATGTGTGTGTGTGTGGGGGGGGGGGGGGGGATTCAGAGCTTTGGAGGTTCGTGCTGTCAGCGCCGAGGAAAGAGCTCTAGAGGCAGAAGAAGCCCTCCAGGCTGCTCTGGAAAAGATCCGGGACATAGAGAGACAGCTTCCACAAAGGCCCAGTCCAGAACCCAAGGGTGAGTAGAGCACTCATTACCATGCAGAAACAGCAGTGCTCCAGGTATCTCCACGGCACTCTCCTAACTACACCACGCTGTGTCCCTCAGACTCTGTCTAGACACTGTATAAACATAAGTACTGAGACACTTGCTTTTTCATTGTATCTTCAGAAATGAAGGGTATTAAAAAGAAGTTATCCTGTTTTCGTTTCTGTAACTGTCTCTGATTGCTGTGAAGATGTGATTGCATTCAGTGACGGCAGGGGTAGTGAGGTCAGGATCAGGCTTGTCATGATAATTACATTATCAATTTGTTATATAATATATATGGACATGACCTCCATATTGTTTTTGCTGACTTTGATTATGCCCATGGTGATTAGACAAGCTGTGTCTGTGCATTTGCACATCTGTGTCAGCGGTGGGTGGAGCAGTGGGTGGTCAGTGTTTTGTGGAGCAAAGTAGCCGAATCAGCTCATTAGAAGGGGTTTCAACAAACATTTGGATATATTGTGTATTTAATAAGCATTTGTTTTCAGGGAAAAAGAAGTCGGTGACACCAGACACCAAGACAGCGGCCAGTCCTGAACTTAGAGAGGTGAGCCAGAAGCCGACTCCAAGCCCTAAACTCACTAAGGGCAGCAAGAAACACTAAACCATCCGATACACCAGGAGTCCACAACCCTGCTCCTGGAGAGCTACCTTCCTGTATGTCAACTCCACCCCAAATCCGGCCCATTCAACCAATCAAGAACTTCTGCAACCAGTAGTTGGATCAGATGTCAGATGTGACCCCTGAGACCCCCTTGCCTCTTTACACTCTGATCTTCAATAGTCAGGACCCACAGGACCACCACAGAGCAGGTATTATGTGGGTGGTGGGTCATTCTCAGCACTGCAGTGACACTGACTTGGTGGTGTGTTTGTGTGTGTTGTGCTGATACAAGTGGATGAGAGATAGCAGTGCTGCTGGTGTCTTTAAACCTCTCAGTGTCACTGCTGGACTAAAAACAGTCCACCAATCAAAAATGTCCAGCCAGCAGTGCTGTGTAAGCACTGACTAAAGACTAGAGGAGTGTTGAATAGAGTGGACAGTAAGGGTTGGTTAACTCTTGCTCTTCCCTTCCTGGAGGGAAATTTGTAATATAAAAGTATTAAAAATAATAAATAAAAGAAAGAAAATCAAGGCTTTTGAGGTATTTCTAAGCCTAGAACGATTTACATTTGAAGTGCATGTTTAGGGTGTTTTTACAGGGTTGATATTTGGAGGACAGGGAGCCAGATGTGAGTGCAGTAGTTCATCTAGGTCAGTGGTTCCCAAGCCTGGTCCTGGAAAATGCCTTGTCCTGCACATTTATGTGGTTTCCTGCTCCACCATGTTTACATGTTTTTGTGTCTTCACACCCCTCTCTTTTACTGTGTCTTCCATCATTCCTACGTCCTCGTCCTACGTTCTCTCTCAGAAGAGGAACTGGCTTCCTACCAGAAGTATCCCACTACACTCTCCTCCCAAATCTTCTGAAATTGTTTATTTATAAAAGTTTATTTTTGTCATATTGTGCTGTGTTGTTGTGTCTGCTGGGATGTTAAAAATGTTCAATAAATATGTTTAAATATATTTTTGTAATTGGGTTTTCTTTGAAAAGCAAGACAAAAATATATTTAGGTTTTGATTAACTATTTTTATTTTCATTCATTTCCATACACCCTACGAAAGTACAGTAGATTCTGTTATCAGCTGATACAACATTTATATATATATATATATATATATATATATATATATATATATATATATATATAAATGAAATAAAATGAGTTTCACCAATTTGGACATGCTAGGAATCCTGCAGATGGCCCAAATATTTGCCCCCTCTTCCACCAATATACAGTGCATCTGGAAAGTATTCACAGCGCTTCACTTTTTGCACATTTTGTTACAGTGCCAGAATTCTACACACAATACCCCACAATGATAAAGTGAGAAAGGTTTGTTTGAAATCTTTGCAAATTTATTAAAAATAAAAACATAAAAATATAACATATTCACAGACTTTACCATGACCCATGACCCTCAAAATTGAGCTCAGGTGCATCTTGTTTCCACTGATCATCCTTCAGATATTTCTACAGCTTGATTGGGACACCTGTGTTCAATTCAGTTGATTAGACATGATTTGTAAAGACACACACGTTTATATAAGGTCCCATAAGTAAACAGTGCAGGTCAGAGCACAAACCAAGAAATGAAGTCTTAGGAATTGTCTGTAGACCTCCAAGAACCTGATTGTATCGAGACACAGATCTGGGGAAGAAGGGTACAGAAACATTTCTGCTGCATTAAAGGTCCCAGTGAGCACAGTGGCCTCCATCATCTGTAAATGGAAAAATTGTGTGACCAAAAGGACACTCCATAGAGCTGGCTGCCCTGCCAAACTATGTAACCGTGGTAGGTAACTTGGTCAGGGAGGTGACAAGAACCCAGTAGTCACTCTGACAGAGCTCTAATATTGCTGTGGAGAGAGGAGAACTATTTCTGCAGCAATCCAAGGTAGAGTGGCCAGACGGAAGCCATCTCGGGAGCACCGAGATGACTCTGCACCGACGCACTCCATCCAATCTGATGGAGCTTAAGATACGTACTTAACTCCCTGCAAAAAAAAAGAACGGGAGATGCTTCCCAAAAACAGGTGCCAAGCTTGTAGCATCATACTCAAAAGGATTTGAGGCTGTAATTGCTGCCAAGGATGCTTCAACAAAGTATTGAGCAAAGGCTGTGAATACTTATGTACATGTTACATTTTTGTGTTTTTATTTTTAATAAATTTTCAAAGATTTCAAACATGCTCACTTTGTCATTGTGGGATATTGTGTGTAGAATTTTAAGGAGAACATGCTGTAACATAAAAAGTGCAGCACTTTCCGGGTGTCCAATTGCTCCATCATCCTATATGACAATGTCTCATATATCAATTCCTGAAATGGACTCCAAGTGTGATCCCACTATTCTTTAACTTTTTAATAAAACTTGTCTCCAATCATGCCATCACAGCGCTGAGCTGATTAAACCCAATCTATACAATCTAGTTGTGGTCCAATACAAAATGTAATTTTTAATTGGATAAGATGTACCCTAATGTCTCTGGAAGCCAGCTTACAACTACAAAATATCCCATTCCAAACCTTTTCATTTAAGGCTAAATTTAAAAATTCCTGTCCCATTTTCTTAACAGCTCCATTCATTCTGTTATCCAGGTTTTCTGCCAGCATGGAATAATATTCTGGGCCTTATGACCTCGACCATAAACCTGAATTATTTTGGATAATATCCCATTAAGTGGTGGGCTTTGTTGGTGGGAATCAACCTTAATCTCCCCAAAAAATTGCGTAGTTGTAAATATCCCTAGAATTCCTGAGATACCAAATTGCTGAACCAGCTCATCAAAGAACTTTACAGGTAGGATTTTAAATTAATAATTTAAAATTAAAAATCAATGGGTGGTAAAATAAAAATGAAACACTGCAAAAATATGTTCAGTATTTGGTATTCGGCCAAATGTTTCATTTTGGTACATCCCTAAAAAAGCTCCCTTAATTCTAAAAGACCAGGAAAGGTTGGAAAATGAATATCGAAGGCATTATGTTATTTGTGACAACACAGGTCTGGAGTATTATATTGCCTCTAATCAAGGTGTCCCTTGAGTGGCACAGTGGCTTGGTGGTTAGCATGTTTACCTCCCAGTGCTGTGGTCTTGGGTTCAAGACCCTATGTGGGTGGAGTTCTTCCTGTGTATGGTTGGGTTTATACTGGAAAACATGGAAGTCAGGTGACTCCACCAGACTTCTACTCTAAATTGCACAGATGTGTGTGTGAATTAGTGTTTGTGTGAGCCCAGATACAGATTGGCAGTGTGTTCACGTGGCAGTGTGTTGAACCCCCTTAGTGCTCGGTGCAGTCCTCCAGTTGAATGGGTGTTTTTATTAGAGAGAATGCTGTGCAAGATTGGCTGCCGCTTCTCACTGGTGTGAGCTTGTTATGTGCTGAGAAGAGTACTGTGAAGTGCTGAATATAAAGTGTCCTTGGGTATCTAGAAAGGCACAATACAAGTGTAACTCATTTATTCATAATAATACTGTGTGGCTGTTTCTGGACAAATCTGTTCCAGGATCAGATGAGATTCATTCCATTTCCCCATCTAATCAGACTCCTATTAAGGGGTCATTTTTTTCAAATACATATATTTTTTTAATATTGGAAATGATTAAAGTGACCATTGTTGTTAATCAACTGCTGGTCAGTAATATGATGTGACGTTAAAACACAATGAACACATTTTAACCAATCACATTGATTGTATGGCCATCATTATTTGTTGCCATATGGAATCAAAGGTTTATTCTAATGTTGTTTACTGACATTGACATACACCTTGGTAGCCCTAATAGTGACTCATAAACTGTGACTCATTACATCATGGGGGAATCTTTAGTCGTTTCCTTGGAGATGCCATCTGTGAGATGGTTTGGATTAGTGAGGTTGGTTGGATCTGGAAGAGGAATGGTTTGGTTGAGGAGATCAGACGGCAGGTTGAGCACTACAGCAGGCTGGTCAGAGCGCAGGGTGTGGAGAAGCTGGAGCAAGCGCAGTTGTATGGCCAGAGGAGTATCGGACAGAGAGTCGACGGAGGCCTTTAAAGCTTCACATGCTGCCCTCTCACCCTCTGCCGCAATCACCTGAAATAATACAGCAACCTGGGTCAGCATTTGATGCATTGCATAAAGCACATTAATAGTAGTTCAGGAATGTATCTCAGAATGAACTCATTTCACAGTAGATCTTTGGTGAGTTTGCTGCGAACATTGATATCTTGTAGTAACATTGCCTTCACCAAGATTGACAGATGATATGATTTAAACACATCTTTTTTTAACAGTTTCTTGATGTACTCAATGATCTACTAGTAATATAAAACAGTTTCTACAAATAGAAATTAATTACATACATTTTAAAATCTATCATTTTGAATAAAGATCATAATGAGGTGGTCTAGAATGCATTGATTATCTGCTGTCTTCATTTATTTTTGTCTATAATATACATTTATGGCATTTTTCCCGGACACTCCAGGGAAACCTGTAATATAATCCTGTCACAGATAGGAGTCTTACCCAAAGACCTGTATAGGTATCGAGTGGTGTACCCTCTACACTTTTCCAATCACTAATATAATTAAGGCCTGGATTCAATTTGTATCAAAGCTTTCTGGGGTTCTTAAAGCCCTTCAATGTATGTGTTCTATATTAATTATCAGTTATTGAATCATATTGGAGTTTTTCTTAGATCCTAGAAGATCAGGTCAGTTCATCTTCTGATGTGTCAAGAATACTATACCTAATATAAAATGCTGGTTTCGAATGAACAAATGACAAATCAACAGCATAAGTGCTTACTGACACCTCCCACAATGTTGTGTCAGGGTTATTATCTCAATATGCAGTATATCTGCATGCCTGCATTTTCAACTTTAATTTATTAACTCTTATCTTGACCCAGATTAATCATACAGGTACCCTTATAGCCCGTTCTCAACACAGAGATTAAGTCTAGTCCTGAATTAAACTGTAATGCCAGCAGTGATTGATAATCATTATCCTTCAGACCTGGGTTGGGGAAACTGTCCCCTACAGCAGAAATTTAATCTTACTCTGTCCTGTAGGTCTAACAGAATATCCTTACTTTGATTTGAGCTTGTCTCTTGGCTTCAGCCTCGACCGCAAAGTTCTGCTGGAGCTCAGGTGGGAGACACACATCCTCTCTGCAACCACACACACAGAACACTCACAGCCCAGAGTAATCCCACAAACACAGAGCATGGGATCAATAGGCCTTTCATGCTCTTGCGGCTCATACATTACAACATAAGTGCTCCTTATCTTGTCTAATATTAATGACTTACATCTCAGCTCTCTCCACTTTAATTCCCCACCTGCAGGCAATGGAATCCAGAGCAACCTGGATGAAGTTAAAGAGGCAGAACAGAATTGTTACATAGTTAATGTGCAGCAGGTATAGAAAACAGTGAAATTGTACTAAATGTAATGCTTTGTGCAGGGCAAAGTGTACAGAATATAAATATAGAAAGTTTTGAAGTGTTAAATAGGACAATGCAAATTACATATTTCTTATTATATAAATAATGTGAAGGAAAAAAAAAATAGGACACCCAATAGAAACCTAATTCTAATATTTTGAAACATATGGACATTCAATCTTTATTATTTTACTGCCATCTCTCAATATTGTTCATCCATAAAAATTCGGACCCCGTCCGATTTTTTCCCTTCTTGCTCCCATCAAGATCAAGCTTGGTTGATCTCTTTCTGATGGTAGATGCTGTACTTTGCCATGTTAACATTTTAGGATTGTTGGAGACTAAGACAAATCTTGCTAGGATGGCGCGACCTGACCATGATGACAAGTTTCACTTGTTAATGAACAGACAATGGAATGAATTGAAATCCCTTCCCAGACTCAGAGATATTTGTATCTGGCCATGGTGATACCACTTCAACAATCAAGAGCAAACCAAACTAATGTCTGAAGTTTATATGTCACACTGTAGAGAAAGCAAGGAGGTTGCGCTAGAGCAGAGACGAGACCAAAACAAAACAGAGGCATGTGCTCGAAAGCGTGGGGAACCAAAACAGAATAAAACATTGACAAAAAGGGTCAGACAGGGGAGCCAAACCCGACAGACGCATGACATTTAATAAGACAGGCTCTTACAAAATCCTCTCTAACAATGTACTAATCATCTGCAGCTGATGTGCGGCACCTGATTTAGGCATTTTAAGTAGTAATAAATGTGGGGGTTTCCTCACAAGACTGTTAAGTCTATTCATTGTATTTTATTAATACTTAGTATATTATCCCCATCTCTCAGTATTGTTCAAATTAAGATTAAATGTCCATTGTTTTAAATATGCTCAAAATGGTGTGGGATGTAATGTAGGCTGTACCTGGATCTCCTGGGCCACTGTGCGTCTGTTCTGCAGTATATGATTGAAGGTGTGATGTGCCAACACTTCCCTGACTGACACCTGCACCAGAGCCTGGAGCACAGCTGGGACTCCTTCCAAGCTGGAGTAGCACATGGACAAGTTCTCAATGCGATAATAACACACTGCGCTCACCTCTGTACACACCAGGTCCTGCGTCACCACCTGCAGAGCACATGGCAGGACTACATCTCAAGGCTGCCAAGAAAGACTATGCCAGAGGTCATGTTTACCAGCATTACTGGGGGTTGATTTGTGCGTGGATAGGACTGTGGGAGCACCTCGCCAGGTGAAGGCAGGTCCAAGAATTTGGATGGTAGCACAATTGTTTTTAAATTTGCCTCTTCACTCCACATTGAAGATGTAGATGTTTTAGCTTTAAATCAACAACATTTTAACAACAATATTGCATTAACCATTGCATTAAGGTTGTGGACACAGTGCCCATTAGTTTAGCAGAATTTCACTGAATCAGGGCAGAAGCTCTGTATCCTACTGAATTGATCCTACTACCTCCAACTGACCATATTCCATTAACAGCCATACATGCCCCTGCCATAACGCAACCTTCACCATGTTTCACAGATCGATTATGTGTAAATTTTATTCTCCATACTCTTCTTATCACAATTTGATATCAAAAATATCAAATTGAATATCAAAATATCAATTTAATTGATGCTGTAATGGACTGGATTTAAGAGAACATTGAAGAGTGCAGATGTGTCCAATTTAATTATATATATATATATATATATATATTTTTTTATTTTTTATTTTTTTTTTTTAATTTATTTATTTTTATAATATTGGATATATACACCATAATGAGGTTTCTGAGCCTAAGACCTATGTGCAGCCCTGCACTTCAAGTCAGATTCTCACAGCAAAGTTCCAAAATGTGGTAGCAAGCCTATCTTGGACAGCATAAACTAATAAGAGCAGGATAAACTCTTGTTAATACCCTTGATTTCAGAAGAAACAATGAATGAACATGTGTTCCAATACTTTTATACACATTGTATATTGTAATTAGTAAATACTCATCTGATACTCATAAAAAATTTAACATCATGTCATCTCTAGTACAGTCAGTCAAACTTTTGGCTGGTGCTGTATACTGGTGCTGTATACTGGGGCTGTATGTGAGAACAGGGCCTTGTCTACAATAAGAAAACATTAGCGGTGCCACCAGCCGCTTTAAATTGCATCATATCCTGTTTCTATATTGCCTGAGCCAGCGTCTCCGTGGTGGTCAGTTTCAATGACATTAATTACAGCCAGGTCCCTCCCTGATGTTTACACATGTCTCCCCACTGAGAGGGATTTGTTGTGGTCAGGTCATTTCTTTAGTTCATCCAAAGGCTTTGCTACAGTACGACTACAAACACAACATTAACACAGATATGAAGTTACCGTGTGAAAAGGGACCTTCAGCATTTTCAGTCGGATGTCCACTTTTTGGCAAACATCCAAGAATGGGAGGTAAAAAAGCAGCCCTGCAGCAAAACAAATGACAAATCTATTAAAACACTAATGACAGAAAGGAGGAACAACAATAAATCAAAGAACGAAAAGTGGGCAGAGGGCAGACTATCACTATGTAGGGAGTGAATTTAACGCAGTATGCTATTTATGTACTAAATTATCATTCATTACAGGTTGCCAATAATCAAATAACCAAAGTTGGTTGGGCTTTACAAGGGTTTTGATCAACCCTTATATAGATGATGTACCTGGCCCTCTAGGTTTCCTCTGCAGCAGGTGCCCCAACCTGAAGACCACCGCACGTTCATGCTCCCTCACGATCTATGGGCAAACAATTAGATTAGAAAAACAAGATTACTACATCAGACGTCAATATCATGAGGACAGTTCTATGTCTGTATTCTCACCAAATGATTTGATTCTGATTTGAAAGTCAGTGCATCATAAAATGTCATATTTCATTACAGTACAATGTCATTTGTGTATGGCTGATATATTTTGATTAGAACTATGCACACAAAGACACATATGGAATAACCATTTTCATATAGAGTCTAAAACAAAAGTAATAGGATTTGCTGGAATTTTGTGGAATCTGTTCTTTTCATCACAATCCTAATGTATGATACTTCCACCACCATGCTTCCGAGTTGGTAAGGTGTTCTTTTCATGACATGGCAGTTTTACTTGGAAAGCTTGGAGATACTGCTTACCATTCTTAAGTATAGTTGCCTTGTGCCTGATTTGCTTATCTAGTCTCTGAGACCATCAGAAAAAGTACTTAAAAATAGAAAAAAAAGTTAAATAAACTTAAAGTGTTACAGAAAATATTGTTGTTTTTGTTTTTTTATTAAGCTACAAATGTGTCATTTGGCCCAGGATGTCCAACATTTTTGCTTTCTTTAAAGAAACAGCATACAGGAATACATTTTGTTATTCCCATCCCCAATTATAAGCCATTCTCTACCACCCATCCCCTTTTACCCTCACCCACCCATACATAAATAGTTATTATTGGAGTATACTTCAGATTGTCTGACTGACATGTTTTAAATTTGTGTGATTTTTTTTTCAGATACTGAACAGGCTTTAAAGCAGTTTTTGGTGTTTTTTCAAGAGTCTTTGAAGTAGACTAAACAATATTACAGTTATAATTATATAATATAATTCCCAGATCAGTTCACTTGAATTTCACCTTCAGATCCATGCTCAGCTCAGTTTTTCATATTCTCACACTTAACATAAATCAATAGTACATGAGTAAAAACGTACCTTTATGCAGAACCATACTGAGAAAGGAAAGAAGAAGATAACTGTTGCCAGAGCTGCAACTGTGAGAAGCAACTCACAAACTCCAAGATTCTGCGGTTTCAAGGCTGTAAGGCAGCAAAATATTGATTAAAGACATAATCAAACCCCATTATCTGTAAAGTACTGCTCCTTACACACCTTCCTCGTGCCATTCACTCTCCAACAGACCCAGTATCTCCTCACTCTCCTCTTTAGTCCTCTCTCTCACACTGTCCACATTAACCACTGTGCTGCTGGACCTGACTACCCCGTCCTTTCTGTCCTCTTCTTCTTTCATCTTCTCTTTCCTACTGGGAGGCTCTTGGAGCTTCACTGACTTGCTGCCCTTGTGTGTTCGCTCTCTGGCCATTGGTGTGGTCTCCTTCTTGGTCCTGCCAGGTCTTGTAGGGTGTCCAGGTTTCAGTGCAGTTTCTGCTCTTCTGTCCATCTCACCCTCTATCTCACTATCCTTCATAAGAAGCATCTACAGCTTGGAGAAATTAGCGAGGAAGGTCGCAATCTGACCTCTAGGGAGGTTATGGGCTGCACACTTTATGCCACACACACACAAGGGCAGCAGTGTGACGCAGGATGGTTTAGGGGCTGGACAATACAGGTTACTCTCAGCTATAGAATAATGAAAGGGTGAGCTTTGACTTCTAATGATATTCGAACAGATCTTCCACCAATGTGAAGAACCCTTTAACCAGGCAAAGCGTCCAAAGGGTTCTTTGAGTTCTTATGGTTCTGCCTTTAGTAAACTTTAGAAAACCTCAGTAGCCACCTATCACATTCCTAGTCTACATGTTTTAGATTTAACCTTCCCGTTACAATGCTGAGTGTGTATTGGAAGCAGAGGAAGTTCTAAAATATGCAGGGTAGGGATGCCTCAAGGACCAGGGTGGAGAAACACTGACCTAGCACTGCATAGGCAACCAACACCTATTATCATTGGAACAGTGCTGAGCTGCTCACACTGGCAGTTTGTACAGGAAAGGCATTTTTCAGTCTGCACTGAATACAGCATCAAAATGAATGGCATAGAGCTCATGTTCATATACACCTCAGTTTACTTTTGTTAGCTCTATTACCCAAATGTATTTGCATTCCACCATTTAGCAAGCATTATCAGTATTTAAGGCAATGCCTCAGCAACAAACCCATTACCATAGCAACCATCTACCAAGCAACAGCAAAAATATAGCAACACCATAGCAGCCAATACATTACCATAGTAACCACCTAGTAAAACCTAAAACAACCACCAAGCAACATCTTGCATCCATCACCTATTTCATAGCAACACCTAAGCAACCATCTACTCACATCTTGGGAACTGAATTTTATACCATAGCAACACGTGGCCCAGACATTTAACATGTGGGCCACTTCTGGCTCATTTACATGGTTGGCCAATGCCGTCTTTGATCCAGTAGTGCCATATCATTGCAAGAAGTGTCCCACGTGTGTATACTATCTGGGTCTGCCTGGTATAATGTCGTTCTTCACATTGCCTGTAGAGAAGAGCAGTTTAAACATGAGAATGTATAAAGTTACCTTAATATGAACCAGGCTGTTGATTTTGTGGTGAAATTCTCTACCAGTTTGAATGGTCACACACATACCTTCCCCTTTGAAACTTTAAGTTGAATCCAAGGATCACAGTCTGCAAAACGGTTTTCATTTTATATGCGCATTTCCTTACATCTGAGACACCGTAACCACAACCCGAAACCTAACCCTAACCCCCAAATCGCACTCAGCTGCAGGAATGCCAAACAATTTCACATATTTTACAAACACTATCACACTTAGCAAAATATATGTATACAAGGACATCATTTGGGTTCAGGACAGTGGACAGGAGTCAATATCTTGAAAACTGTGGCCGGAGTTAGGGGGACAAAAAACTGGGCCTACTGCAATCACATTACCATAATTCATTGGGGCGCCATTCATGGGGTGCCAACACTTTTGTATATAAGTAAGAAATATAAGGTTTAGTATGAAGTGTGTGTGTGCGTGTGTGTGTGTGTGTGTGTGTGTGTGTGTGTGAGAGAGAGAGACAGAGAGAGAGAGAGTGAGTGTGAGTGTGTATGTGTATGTGTGTGTGTGTTTTACTCTGGTAGGAGGTTTTTATAAACAGAGCTTCATTAAAACTGGAGCCTGAGGTCACAGCCTAACTTCAGTCTGTGGAGCTTAAAGCTGACTCAGTAAGTCAATGAGTCAACGAGTCAGTGAATCAGAGAGTCAGCGAGTCAGAGATTCAGCGAATCAGAGACTCAGCGAGTCAGAGAGTCAGCGAATCAGCGAGTCAGTGTTTGGGGCAGTGGGCAGAGGCAGTGCAAAGGCGCCGCGGTCGCTCTCTCTTTGAGAGTCAGTGCTTTGAGGAGGACATCTCAGCAGCAGAGAGCAGGACACAGCAGGTGAGTCCTGAACCCCCTCCTCCATCTGCACAACCCCTCCAGAACCAGCATGAAGTTTAACTGGTTTAGCTGGTAGACCAGCTCAGGGCCGGAAGACCATGTCAAAGAGCATGTTTGCTTTCTCTCCAGCATGACCCAGGACCAGCTTCTCACTACACTGAAGAAGGATGTTCGCTCACTGCTCATTTCATCCAAGCATGGCCTTTCTCCTGAGCAGCTCAGGATGGACTACAAGAGCATGCTGGGATACCCAATGCCCCTCAAGGTCCTGGGGTTCCGCAGTGTGCTGGACATGGCCAAAGAAATGCCTGATGCTGTGTACTTGAACTATGCTCTGGATGGAAGCATAGTGCTGAAAGGTAAAGAAGTTGTTCAAGAAACTCACACGATATGTCCAAATGTTTGTGGACACCCCTTTTAATGAATGCATTTGCTACTTTAAGCTGCACCCATTGGTGAGACAGATGTGCATGTGTACACACACAGCTTGTCTAGTCCAGCATTGATTCTTTTTTAAAGTAATATTGTTTTAATCTTCTGCAAATCCTTTTCTCCGCCCTCTGCTCTCAGCTCCTTCTCTACTCTGCTCTCCATGTTGGTGATCATCCAACATCATGGCCTCGCTGACTGTACCTGTGTGTGTGTGTGTGTGTAAATTCCATAAATACATATTTTTGTTTCTAGCAATAGGAGACGAGACAACCAAAGGCATTGAAGATCTGGTCTCCAAACAGCGCAGCCACAAACCTAAACCCTCCGTGAAAAGAAGGCTGGTTGCTGCTTTACCACAGCCATTTTTCCTCCCTCGCCGAGGCCACAAACCCCCTGTCCTGCCTGCCCGCCTGTGCACCCAGCTCCGGCAGGTACTGTCCCACGGCCCGGTGGGGCTGTCTGAACTGGAAGTGCGATATGCAGCCTGCTTTGGGAGGCCTCTCCAGGTCTCACACTATGGCTTCTTCTCCATTGCCGAGATGCTGTCCGCTGCCTCAGATCTGCTTGTTGTGAGGCAGACTCGCATGGGGTCGCAGCTGATCCTGAGGCCAGTGCCCCCTACCATCAAACAAATGCCCGATCTTACTTCCACATCCTTAAAGCAGCCTGCAAGGATATCCAGCCCCCCAATCCAACCAGGTATGCTCATCAGCACTCCACAATAGTCTGGAGAATTCATTGTTTTTAATCCCGATTTAAAAAACAGAACTTATACGGGTTAAATAAACGTTATTATTTTATTCTATAAAGCTTTGACAACATTTCTCACAAATTACAAATAACATAACCTCTGTGTAAGAGCCCTGGTGGTTGGGGAACCAGCTTTGTGTCTGGAAGGTTGCCCTTGAACAAGGCCCCGCAACTGCTGCCCGGGAGTCATGGCTATGGCTGCCCTTTGCTCTGGGCATGTGTGCTCACTGCTCCGGGCTAGTGTGTGAATTCACTTGTGTGCATGTGTGGATGGGTTAAATGCAGAGGACAAATGGGCACCAGTGTGCACCACTAGAGTGGTTTCTTCATTTCCCAGAGTTGCATATAGAAACAGCAACCGTCAGTGTGTGGTAGTACGGAGAGAAAGCTACAATCACTGGTGCAATGGCCTGTTACATGAACGTGCACCCGAAGTGTTTCTGTCTGTTGGTAATGAGTGAAAAATGCTACTGAGTGAGGAAATGAGTGCTGTTTGTTTTTTTTATAAAGTCGTGAGGGAAAAGGCAGAGCTCAGCAACATAAAGACTGAAGTACAAGGGAGCTGTGAGGAAGCTGCAGCTGTCACAGCTCAGTACACCAGGCCTGCATTCCCAGCTCCAAAACCTGGGGAAAAAGAGCTGTCCTTTGAGAAGTCTGTTGCAAAGGTTGGTGAATCCAGAGATTATAGAAGCAAATTCCTAATGTGTATGTTTAATATAATTGATTAGAACAGTACTTTATAAAATATGCCCTCCTTTTTGGGATATTGGTAAAAATAAGTGACAATCCTCTACAAAAAACTCACTAATATAACTATATACAGTGACGCTGTAGGGCATTATTTCTCAATGCTGGTCCTGGAAGCACCCCTGTCCTGTATGTTTATATCGGTTTATTCATGTATACATCCACATGTATGTACCCTGAGATGATTATCTGATGCTTGGATATGTGTCGTAGCTTGAGGAGCAGTTGAAGCAGAGGATTCTTGAAAATGGAGATGCAGGCACCGTCAGCCAAGAGCTGAAACAAAAGCTTCGAAAGGTCAGTCATGCAGTTTGTCCGCAATAATGGACCCTAGCATGTATGCACTGCTCTAATGACTATAATATCCTGTAAATATGCATAACTTTTTAGGTTATCGCTGGATACAGCCAAGGATTGGCCATTCACAAACTTCCTACAGAGTACCAGGTCCTCATTAGATCTCATTAGACCTTTTATTCGTAAAAAATGAGTTTCCTGTCTTTCAGCAGTTTTGTTTTGTTCGTTTGTTTCTGATTTAAGAAAATGTATGGGGAGGACTTGCCTGTGGCCCAGTGTGGCTTCCTGAGTGTGAGTGAAATGGTCGGAGCTCTAAGTGACACTTTCTATGTGAAGCCTGGCCCAGAAGAAGGAGCAAAGCACCTTCTCATTATGGAGCTTAACCCCAGTGACACACCAACAGGTATGATGTCCACTAACAGCTGTACATGTAAACTTCTATACATGAACAGGTACATCATCTCCCAGTTTCATGTGACTGGTGTTTGTGGGTTTGTCTGTTTGCCAGACTTGTCACAAAGGGAAGAATGTCAGTTGTCACTGGATCCGTCCACTAAGGGCTACTACTTCAGCTGCAGTAAGTCAGCCTGGGAGCAAGAAGATGGAGAAGAGACTTCAGATTCATCAAAGTCTGATACTGAGATAAGGATCACCAACAAGACCATCCATGAGGTTCTGTGTGCTTGGTTATGTCCATAATGCCAAATGACCCAAAGCTGCAGTGATTGTTCTTGCACTGTCTCCACAGGGTTGGGTAACAAAGTTGGTACTTTTTAGGGTACATAGCAAGTTAGGCTGGTACTACTGAATGTCAAATCAGTTGATACCAAAGTGTCCTACAAACATAACATGCAGTCAAAATTAGGCTGCATTTTTAACACAGACAACACTCTGCGATATTTGTAAAGCGACATCAAAGCTGACCACAGTAACACTTCTAACACATCCTGGTCAAACGCATAATATGTCTAAAAGCTAAAAAGTAAACCATATTTGATATCTTGCCTGTCTGCTGTATTTTATGTTCCCCACAAGTGCTGATAATGTTGGCACGGTGCCTGCAGACACTGCAGATGTTTAACCATAATAGTGTGGAATACAGTTTTACTGCTGCTGTAGTTTTTCATACAGTCGTTTGAAGTGTATCCAGAACGTATTGTTTGACATTTTGCAAATTTCTTAAAAAAAAAAAAACAAAACAAAAACACTCAAAAAGCACGTGCATGTAAATATTCAGCCTTTTCCATGACACTCAAAATTGAGCTTGTTTCCACTGATCATCCTTCAGGTGTTTCTACAGCTTGATTGGACACCTGTGGCAAATTCAGTTGATTGGACATGATTTGGAAAAGCACACATCTGTTTCTATAAGGTCCCATAAGTAGACAGTGCCTATCAGAGCACAAACCAAGTCATGAGGTTTAAGGAATTGCCTGTAGACCTCAGAGACAGGACTGTATGGAGACACAGATCTGGGGAAATGTACAGAAAAATGTCTGCTGCATTGAAGATCCCAGTGAGCACAGTCGCCGCCATCATCCATAATGGAAAAAGTTTGGAACCACTAGGACTCTTCCTAGAGCTGGTCGCTTGGCCAAATTGAGTAACTGAGGTAGGAGGGCATTGGTGAGGGAGGTGACCAAGAACGTATTGGTCACTCTGACAGGGCTCCACCATTGCCCTGTGGAGAGAGGAGAACCTTCAAGAAGGACAACCAACAGTCCAACAATCATGCGTGTATGGTAGAGTGGTACTGCTCCAGAGCTCTCTGGACCTCAGACTTGGAAGAAGGTTCATTTTCCAACAGGACAACAACCCTAAGCACACAGCCAGGATAACAAAGGAGTGGCTTCGGGACAACTCTTAATGTTCTTGAGTGGCCCGGCCAGAGACCGGACTTGAACCTGGTTGAACATCTCTGGAGAGATCTAAAAATGGCCTTGCACCGACACTCCCCTTCCAGTCTGATTTTTTTTACCCAAAAGTAAACAGTGTAGTACCAAGATTGTACTATTGGTACTGGTAGTGAATTCCAGGCACCTGTACCAGTGTCAATTAAAATGTGACCAGTAATGGGCCTTCACAGATTGCCTGTGGTTTCTAGATAGATGTTAGACTGCCAACTCCTGTTGCTGCAACTCCATACTTACTGCACTTCTCACCTTTCCCAGATGGTGGACATTTTTCCGTTGAAGATGATGAGCTGTGGATCAGGGGTTCCTCTGGATGCACTCCAGTGCCAGAAGCTGAAGCCTCCAAAGCACAGGCTGGAAAGGGAGCTGGTACCCGTCCTGGTGGAGAAGATGGAGTCACCCAGCCTCTTCTACGTTCGTTTTGACGAGAGCCAGGAGGCTAGGACTCTGGAGAACCTGATGTTTGAGATGAGGTTATTTGTTCTTTCTCTCACAACCACAGACCTGACGTTTCCTCAAAATGTGTTTTGCAAAAAAAGATATCTTGGCAAGCATGATGCTCTTTTTCATTCAATACAAGTAAAAAAATGCTTAAAATTAGTGATGTTAATCAAAAATATCTGTTGATAAAAATATGCTGTGATTAATCACAATTATTCCTTATTATTTTTGAGAGAGATAGCTTTTAAGGTTTCAGGCACAGCTTAAGCACTGAACACCGTGAAGCTCAAACACAGATTTCAATATTTCAATATAAACAAAGTGTAAACTATGTTCTGAACTGAGCAGTAGGTCGTTCTTGCTCCCAACTGTGTTTTCCAAAAATTGCCAGGCTCTGTAAAAGGAGTGTTGGGAGTAGATGAACATTTTATGACTAATGTGTGCATTAAAACAATAAAGTTGACAACCCTACTTTAACCGAGTAAAAATAAGATGCAAATAAGTTAATCTTGCAATATTACTACAACACAGGACTTCTGTACGAGGAGTTAAGTTGCTAAAATGTCATTTTTTTTAGTGTGGCACTGTTACCATATGGCTTTAAGGTTTTAATGGGCTCTTTGTAAGAGTGTGTGTTTGTATTGTAGGAGCTGTTACACCTGCCCAGAAGTTAGTGAGCGGTACCGTCTCCCTGATGCATTTGTACGTCCCGGTCAGGTGTGCTGTGTAACCCCCAGAGACATGTGGTTCTACCGTGTGGTCATCCACCAGGTTCTTAGTGCGACTGAGGTGCAAGTGTACTATGTGGACTTTGGAGACCTCAGTATTGTCAAAAGGAGCAGCCTCTGTTTCCTTAAGTTAGTTCTTTTGTGTTCTATCTTGAAAATGTTCTTTTCCTTTGAATATGATTTTTTTTTTTTGTCACACCAGGCGTGATCTTTGTTCGCCTGCAGGTCATGCTATGCGGACCTTCCAGCACAAGCAGTTCCATCTGTACTTGCTGGAGTCAAGCCTGTAAAGGTAGAGTGACCTCTGAGATCTGCTTTTTGCGTTTGTTTCAATTGCAAATGCATAGATTTTTTTTTCCTCAATCAAAGAGCAGTAATGAGGTGCAATTTGTTGCTGTCTTATTTTGCTTGTGCGGGTGAACAGACACGGTGCACTTCTTGGTATCTAACGTCACTGTGTTTATCAAGACTGATTCTGTGGCACCAAACTAGTGCAAAGTCAGCACAATGTAGATTCAGATCTTTAAACCATTAAGTAAAACTTCTGAAAAGTATTATTCTGGGTTGTAGACCTATGTTTGGTGCAGACATCAGCTACATGATGCACTATATGGAGAAAAGTATTGGGACGCCTGTTCTTTCATTGTTATTACGACACAAAACATACATTCTTATCACAGTATTTGATCTAAACTAATGTAGTGATATTCAGTACAACAGTGATGAAGGTCCCAAAATGTCCAAAATACTCAAATCTTATGTTCATCATAGGGCACTTGGACCAAGGAGGCCAACAGTGCTTTCCAGAAGCTGTGTTGTGAGCGCACCCTAGTGGCTGCAGTCCACAGCTACAATGAGAACTTCCTGCGGCTGTTCCTGTGCGACACACACACTGAAGAGGACCTCTACATCCACAGTGCACTTCAGGCTAAGGGCCACGGCATAGCCTGCTCTCCTGCCAGCACACCAGTCAGAGATGCATCTTCCTTCTTCCATCCCAAACCTGCATCCTTGATTTATATTCATAAGGAGTTTTTTGTTCTGTTTGGTTTTTCAGGTACATCACCAGTTCAACCCTGTAACCCTTTACCTTGGACACGGCAGGCTGGAGGATATAGGAGGACATTTCAGTCACTCACTGAGCGTCACGAATGGCCACAGCCCAAAAGATCAGCCTCAGCAAAATCCTTCTACAGTATGCCTTCACGTACCTTGTTTATTGTAACTACTGGCAATTATTGGCTTTTCCAGTAAGCATTGAGTACCTACACTACTCAGCGCTACTCTGCTTTTTCATTAGGCTAATTAGGTACCTGGAACCAAGTACTTTTTAGTCCCGCTTGATCATGTTTCCTAGCGAGCCAATTACAGGCCGAAACGTTGTAAACATTTTTACATAGTAATGTTATATTTTCCTTATAGAGTCAAAAAATAAAAACAAGCTTCCAGTTTCAGCCTTTAAATAAAGCTAAGAAACTGAGACATAGATGGGAATATATGTCACTTGTGTGTCTGTTACGAGCCAAAAGTGTCATCTCCAGCTCCATGCAAGCGAGTAGAGCCTGGTAGAGTAGTGTAGGTTCCATGCAGTGGAAGAGTGCCAATAATGTTCCGTAGTTAGTGTCCTAGGAAGCCGTGCTGGGCAGCATGCCGGGTTTTGCCCTCAACTTTCTGTAAATTACGCTGGTCTTCAGGACCAGTGCTCTGCAGCCAAGCCCTTTCTGCTGAGATGGTAAAGTGGGGAATTACAGGGAGCTGGTATTGGACAGCATTCATCAAGCTGGGTTTTTAGAGCCCATAAATCACCTGTCGCTCGAATTCCCACTGCGCTTTCTGAAAGCATCTTTGGGTTGTATTGATCTATATTTGTTGATATTTAATTAGCATACCAGTGTGTGATCAATAGCACATATTGGTGTTCTTAC
>CM067514.1:26579768-26614768 GCA_034509495.1 Acestrorhynchus altus
GCAGTTTTCAGTGTTTTAGTTTATGTTGTTTTATTTGTTAACGTTCAAAAATCCTTTTAGGTGTGAGTAAATTTATTTAAAGAGAAATAGAATATTGTTTATTTTCTTAACTAATGATGGCCCTCAGAAGGTTTATTTTTGATGTTTTAACTGCTGTTTTATCAAGTAGCATTCTACCTTAACAGGGTTCTCTTTCTTTCATGATCCTAAATAACGAAACTGTCTTCAGTAAAGTTGCTTGTTCATTTCAGTTTTGCAATTTCATTCATCTGACTGTGGAATAGACAGAAGAACTGAGACGTACTGTGTGTACCAGCTTTGTTTTTGTGGGTAAAGCAATAAAGTCCTGTTGTGGGGATTGTCAGTAATTGACTGTTCTGCTAAAAAATTAAATGTTCAGTAGCGCAATGGAAATCTTACACAGAGGAGTAATAATAAAACATTTTACTGACTTTACAGTATGATCAGTGTGGACATAAACTGACTGACTGATGTTCCTTCGTTAGTGTTGCACTATATAGGGACAGACTGTTATTTGAGCAAGTAGTAGTAGACACATAAATTCAGACACTCTGACTGATATGTTGTTTAGAAACATAACCCTCACACTAATGAATGTTACTATCTCCATAGTGTGAAGTGTCTTGTGTCACCAGAGCTCACCGATAGTGAGCTACAGTGTTTATTTTAAATGCATTGTCTGAGATTATCCCACTTTATGATTTGGACCCTGACACTCGTTAGTGTCCTTAACGTAAAACAGGATCCACGTCGGCCACAGCCATACAGTAGGAAAGTCAGTAGACACCTACTGCTACTCCAGAGTTCCCTTAATAAAGAGTAGTTTTATCTTTGGTGCACTAACAGACCCTTCTCCTCTGCAAAGGACTACTTGCACTAGATTTTGGAACATTGCTGTGAGGATTTGATGGCTTTCAGCCATAAGAGTTGATAAAATCAGGTACTGAAAATGGATGATTACTAGTAGATCAGAAATGGCACTTGGAGGTATTGTCTGCAGTGCCAGCCCTCTAGAGCATTGTTTCTCTACCCAGGTCCTGGAGGCACCCCTACCCTGCATATTTTAGAGTATTCTTTGTTCCCACCACACCACCTAAGTCAACTAAATAGCTCATTAATAAGCTTTATAGAGTTGCATTATAGAGGAGAATCGCCAGTTGCTGCTCCAGAGTCTCCTGTAATATTGGTCATACTTTTATTAAATTATGTTTATTATTACATCACAATAATACAGGAGTAACATAATATATAGACCTAAATACACTATTGCGGGCAAGAAGGGCATTAGAGAGGCAGCACAGAGACTAAAGGTAACCCTGAAGGAGCTGCAAACAGGAGTGTCTGTCCTACAACCACAATAAGCCGTACACTCCATAGAGCTGGGCTTCATGGAAGAGTGGTCAGAAAAAAGCCTTTCTTCTTTTGGATTGGAATCATTTACATAACTGAATGCCAATCCAGCATATAACTCGGTGCGTAATTTACCCCGTAATGGTTTTCAAATTCTTGTATGGTGAGCAGCGCTTGTTGAGACTTGTCTTGTGGTACTATATCGAACACATGCATGTTCATCTAAGGATGGTGATTTTTTAGACGGACTGTAAGGAACGACCGTCTAGATTTGTTACTGGACTTGCTGAGTGCTGTTTAGATCTGGTTTTGCAGCTCCAGGCTGGCAAAGCCAGCTGGCAGTGACTCAGTGTGACCTGGCTCTGGCCTCACTGGCCTCACCGCCCTGCAGCTCTAAGTGCTGATCCCTGTCAGCACAGAGTGTGTTCATCATATAGCAGCCTCTCTGGCTCTGCAAATACACTACCCTCCTGTACGGATACATCATCAACTTCTCCGCTTCATCAGCTCTGCTGTTTCTGAGCTGCTCTGCTCATCCTGTGTCATAACCCATGTGTCTCTGCAGAGCTGGAGATTATTCAGCGAGCCTGTGGTTTGGACTGCGATTTTAAGGACAAACGAATGAATCCAGCAAAACCATTGAGGCAAAAAAATGCTCATCCGGCGTGCAGCATCAGGCTTTCAGCATGTCCATCTTGAGCCCAGAGGGGTGTGTGTTGATTAACCATGTTTTTATGAGCTTTGGTAGCCATAATGCATCCCTCATCTGCTTCCTCCTACCCTTGTCTCTGCGATATTCACCTTGACACAGCGTTCATTCACTGTGGGAGGACCGCTGCTCTGCTGAGCACCAGGGGAATATTAAATTACCCAAACAGCATGTCATTAATCCGGCCGCATCCATAACTCCATATTTGAAGCAGGCCGAGCATCCCTGCTCTCCAACATGCGCCTTAGATACCCGCTGCCTCGCTGGACTGAATCTCCCTCATTTAGCCAATTATTGTGATAATGGGAGCGTAATGAGCTGGCTTCTTCCAGGCCCCCAGGAGGCCAGGCCTTTTAGGAACGCCTCATCTGGAGGACCTGGAGGATGATTCTTGATCTAAGCTCAGTGGAGTCCAGTTTTAGGGTCTGTTGGCATTGACACTACAGACTGAAGCGGGTTTAATTTGATGTAAAAACCTTGGTTGGAACACTAAAACCATACTGTTGATGTTTCAGATCAATACTGAGTTACTAGCACTTGTGGTTTTAAGCAAAATAAATATTGAAAGCCACAGCAGTTGCTCTGTAAGGCTGGGAAAAATGATTTTTTTTTTTTTGGAATTTAAGGTAAATGAAAGCCATCACATGTGCTGCTGAAGCAGATTGACGGAGGAGACGCAGGTCACAGTCCAGGCATGGATACAAGATGAGATACAATTGGGCATGGAGGTACAGTATACAGGTTCCATATGGCATCCTGTGGCACAGATGTTGACAGATGTTGCAGGTGGGCCTGTAGATCCTGCACACATAATTTGCCAAAGCTGGCGTCCCAGCTGGGCCCATAAATGCTTGATTGGTGATACATCTGGTGACTGGGCAGACCAAGCAAATGTTGCAGTCTGGCAGAGACATGTTGCATGTGGGTGAGCATTATCCTGCTGAAAAAATGTTATCCTGCACATATCCCTGAACAGGACCTGGATTCCTTGTTAAGGATGGACATTCCTTGAGTGTACGTGCCCTCACATAACCTACATCTATCTGTCTGTCTCTCTATCCATCCATCCATCCATCCATCCATCCATAATACTTCTCAGCTGCTATACATTTTGCCTTTTATGTTATCATATTTATTATCTACATTACTTATTTATCGGACCAGTGCTTTTCACTCATACTCAGCTACTATGCATATTTTATCACTTTTTTTCATCTTTTATTTTATTTATGTCCACTTAGTTTGGTCGTTTTCTGCTTGATTGCTGCTTGATTTTGTTGTACTCGGTGTAATGACTATGAATCCATCCATCCATCCAGTGACCCTGGCAATGTCAGCATATTTGACTTTACTCTAACAAGCTAAATGTGGCCATAAAAACAATCCATCTTCTGGAAGCAAATCCATTCAATTCTAGGCACACGGGTTTTTACATCATTTTGTAATAATCTCTGATTCATATCAAGAATGAATACAAACGGTGTTCAGCCAGGCTCTCCTTTCCAACCAGGCATGTGTACAACTAATTCCTCTCGTTGAATCAATTCCCAGTCCTCCAACAATTGATGAGTTGTATCAGGGCTTGCTCTTGGTTGATTGGATTAAAAACAGCAACTCCATCAGTTCTTTGGAGATAAGATTGAACACCCTGGCTACTGAGCGTAGAGGGCTTCACATACAACGATACAAAGTCACTACCAACCATGCGACTTTTATCCAAACAGATTGAGGGAATGACCTTGTTTTTATTTCAACATTCATTCTGTAAGGTTCAATTATTAATCCTTAATTCATAGTTTTATTATTATTATTACATGACCATATTCCAATGAGTACCGTGACATGGCTCCTGGCCTCACCCGCAATCTGTAGTATGTCTAGGGTATTCCAGGTGATTGTGAGGGTGTTGCTAGGGTTGCCAGGGTATCGTTACTACACAGAACATTTGCTAGTGTTAAATCGGCACATTGCTGAGGTGTTGCTAAGGGAGTGTTATGATGTTATTTATTTATATGATAAAGGCAGTCTAATTAGGGAAATTTGATAAAGACCGTCTGATAAAGACATTCTGATTGAGGCAGTCTAATTAGGCCAATCTGATTAAGGCAGTATGATAAAGACAATCTGATAGACAATTTGATTAAGGCAGTCTAATTAGGGCAGTCGGATTGGACTAACGGATTAATGCAGCCCAATTTGGGCAGTCTGATGAAGTCAGTCTGATTAGGGAAGTCTAATTAATGCAGCCCAATTGGGGTAGTCTGATGAAGGCAGTCTGATTTGGGCAGTCCAGTTGTGGCAGTCTGATTAGGGCAGTCTGATTGGAGAAGTCTAATTAATGCAAGCCAATTGGGGTAGTCTGATGAAGGCATTCTGATTAATGTAGTCCAATTGGGGCAGTCTGATCCTCACAGAACTGCCTGCAATTGAGGCAGTCTGATGAAGGCAGTCTGATTAAGGCAGTCTGTGTGGATGCAGGCTGCTCTCTGACCTGTATTGAATAAACCATCCATCAGCTGAAGCTCTGCTGCTGAACCTACAGCACACCAAATGCAGCTAGCTCTCTCTCTCTCTCTCTCTCTCTCTCTCTCTCTCTCTCTCTCTCTCTCTCTCTTGCTCACTCACACACACACACACACACACACACACACACACACACACACACACACACACACACACACACACACAGAGCTCGAGGCAGAGAGGACGGAGGGTGTAGACTGTGCTGCAGCTGATTCTGGGTCTGGTTGGGGGATTATGGAATCGGTGTGCTGACTGCTCTGCCTCCAGTACAGACGCTGCCTCCCTGGAACAAAGACAGTAGACTGAGGTAGGTGTAAAGCTGTAAGTGGGGGTTGCAGTGCTGGCTGGCTGGTGGGATGTATAGGACCACAGTGAAGATGAGGGTGAACTTGAGCTGCTGCTGTAGTGACACTGTTCTCTATATGTTCTGCTTCATTATGGTTGATACTGCTCACATGTACCCTGCTCAGATAAAGGCATCCTGGTCTGTGGCTTTGGTCATGCTTTCCACAGCACAGCTGAGCTGATCAGATCTTTAATCTCCAAGGAGAAAAGATGCTCTGCAGACCATTAGCAGGTCAGCATATAACCCACCCTACACATACTAGTCTGCTTACACCCCTTCTTCAAATGTTCTGTAGAACCATGAACACTTAAAGAAGCCTTTGCATCATTAAAAGGTTCTTTGCATCATGAAAGGGTTCTGCAGGTTGATGAGAATATACTGTAGAGGGTTCTGTATATTACCTTATAGATAAGGCTATATGGCACCAAAAAGGGTTCTACAGTCTCAAGGAATAAGGGTTCTTCAGTAAAGAAAATGGTCCTATAGAACCTTTACATGATAAAAAGGTACTTTTCATCATGGAGGTTTCTTCAGACTCAGAGAATTCACTGTATAGGGTTCTATATAGAACCTTTTCAAAAAGGGTTCTACAGACATAAAAAGTCAAGTTTCTTGAGGTTTCTTCAGTAAAGAAAATGTTCTATAGCGCCATGAACACTCAGAAGCCTTTGCATGACTAAAGGATTATTTGCATCATGAAAGGGTTCTGCAGATTGATGAGAAGGCATGTACAGAGTTCTGTATAGAGTTCTGTTTTGGACAAGGCTATATGGCACCAAAAGGGTTCTACAGTCTTAAAAAATGAGGGTTCTTCAGTAAAGAAAATGATTCTATATAGAACCATGAAAACTCAAAGCACTGTTGGGTTCTTACCATTGTGAAAGGGTGCACTGTAGAGGGTTCTTTATGGTTCCAAAAGGGATTCTTCAATTGTTATGATGTAGCTTGTAATAATAGTACAACTCTATTTGATGCTATATATAACCCTCATGGTTCTATATAGCACCTTTTTCATGACTGAAGAACCTTTGAAGAACCCTCACTTGTAAGTCTGTACTATTATTACAGGTTTGACATCGTAACAATAGTAGAACCTTTTTCGTGCCACCCTATACAGCACTCCCCATCAGTTGGAAAAACCTTTACAAGATTCAAGGAACCCTTTATTCATGCAAAAGATTCTTTGAGTGTTCATGGTTCTAAATGGGACCATTTTCTTTAGTGAAGAATCATCAAAGGACCCCATTTTTAGTGTGTACATTTATTTTAAATTCATTTTTAATGGATTTTAAATGGATTTTTTTGAAATGGAAAGCCTGGCATACATGACCTCGCCGTAATGGATCGCTGTGCTTAAAACATGCTTCCATTATAAGCGATTTTCTAATATGTCTGCAAGTTTCCAAGTTATATTTTATTGTGCTGCTCATTTTTACATTTCTTAAAACTAGGCATTAAATCTAGAACAGCATTTAAATATTTAAATTCATCCACATTTTTATTATTACTGCAGTTGTGATGATTATAATCTTCTGAAACTGTACAGACCAAGGTTTCTCAACCTGTGGGCTGGGGACCTCCAGTGGGCCGTAAAGCAGTCTGCAGGCCCATCTTCAAGGGAGGCATTAGTCCATCGTAGGCAAATAAGCCAAATATTAATAGATCACAGAAGTAACACAAGGAAAATGTTATCCGATTCCAGACAGTTAGTGAAGCAGAGATGTAGAAAGAAGTGTGAAGAACCAATGTGACTGTTTTTCGATTAAGTATTTTATTGGATTTACAATTACAAACCAACACATACATCCACAAAACTGCACATATAAATAGATACACAAACGCCCTTACAAATAAGGTCTGGGGACATGTTAGACCCATCTTACATTAGAAATATGATCCTTCTCAAACCATAGAGCACCTGCCCTGTTATTAATATTCTTTGACTATGAAGAAAATTAAAAAGTACTGTAACCAAATGTTCTTCGACAAAACAATATTCTCATAACATTGCTTCAAAATACACAGATTGACCGTAATATTATGAACACCTCCTTGTTTGTACACACAGGAGAACTTTGTAGTTCTATAATTACAGACTGTAGTCCATCTGTTTCTCTTCATACTTTATTCTCCTCCTTTCACCCTGATCTTCAGTGTTCAGGACCCCACAGGACCACCACAGAGCAGGTATTGTGTGGTGGTGGCAGTGACATGGTGGTGGTGTTTTTGTGTGTTGTGCTGGTACGAGTGGATCAGACACAGCAGTGCTGCTGCAAATTGCTGCAAAGTTCAGCATGCAGTTCTGCAGATGAGATGATGTAAAAGTGCTTCCCCCACTGCCCTGTCAAAAGGCTCTCCGAGGCTACTTTTGGGTAGTGTACCTCTTGGTGAGAGATCGTTGTCTGCTAGACATGCCTGAGAAAAGCAGGATGGGCATTTGTAAGAACTACCCACCATCTAGGCAGCGCTGACCAAGCAACCACCTTTGTGTGCAGTATGGACTGCTATAGACTGGAACCGCATTGTATTTAGCGAGTAATCCAGGTTTTGATTGGCATCCAACTGCAGTTGGGTTCAAGTTTCAAGGCATTGTGGTGAGCACTTCAATCCGGCTTTTGCTGTGGAGCGACAACTGCTGGTGTGCTGATCTGGGGAGCCATCGTATACGATAGTCAGTTGCCCCTGACAGGGATAAAGTGACTTTTATCAGCTCAGCAATATGTGCAGAACATCCTGCGGCTACACGTTGTCCCTCATGGCAGGGCTTCCAACTGGCTTTTTTCAGGAGCATAAGGCTCACCCACACATCAAAGGTCTCCCAGGAACGTCTCCACCAGACTGAAACACTTCCTTGGCCTGACCGCTCACCAGGATTATCACCAATCGAACATTTATTGGACCAGCTGGGACGGCAGCTTTGGCAGCCTATGAATCTGCAGGATCTACAGGCCCATCTGCAACATCTGTGGGAAAATGTGCCACAGGATGCCATACATGCCCAACTGTGTCTTATATCCAGACTAGATACCCAACAGGGTACTAAAGCCTCAGTCCAGTTTCAGTCCTTTCCAACACCTCCTTCTTGGTGTTATGTTTTATGAGTGAGTGTAATATTACAATAATGTAATGTTTCCAGATGTTTCGTGCTTGCAGCTTTACAAGATGATTTTAACATGCAGTTGATTGCAGTTACATGACCAGTCTGAGCTTATCGATTTTTATACGGTGCCTTACCTTTAGGTGTCCCTGACCGAGCTGACTTGAAACAAGTTTGATAAGACGTCGACTTCAAAATCTAAACAGGGGGAAAATATCTCCAGATTCAGATCTGGCCTATATAATAAGGTATACTAATGTTTGCTAAATTTAGTAAATACAGTCTCTTCTTCCTTCATGGATGGATGGATGGATGGATGGATGCGTAAGATAGCAGCATCGTTACAATACAAACAGAGCAGAAAGTGATAACAACATAACAATAGAAATATAGAGAGAAAATAGAGAATATATAATATAGTGGTGGTGAACCCTCTTCTCTACGGTTGTCTTCTTTTTGTGAACATGGTGATGAGTGCTCTTTGAGAAGGATGGGGGAGGACTCTCAAGCCTGAATACCTGCCTAAAATTGCCCACTGATGGAGGAATATTGTTGCAGGAATGCCATTTGAATTATTGAACGGCAGGTTTTTATGCTCGCTGGCTCAGATGGCACCCACTACTAAGGTAGTGTGTTCCTACCTTCCTTCCTTCCTCCTTTGTATGGCTGGAAATAAATCTCTGCAGTCAAAAGAATGCAGTATATTTTTCTCTCATTGAGTAAGAAAATCTGCAGTTCTGATTGTTGCCTATTAACTAGGGTGTCCAAGGGGCTTCAAGCAGTCTAATGCACTAGAAGTATCGCTTTGAATCAGTAGCCAGAGTCTGAGAGAGCACAATTGGCCATGCTCTTATGGGGTGGGTAGATGGCTCACCTTTTACACACCTATTGCAATGATGGCTGGGAGTCCAGATTATCCAACCCCATTAGGACTGAGGCAGAACTGTGTGCTGGGGTTTGCAGTAATTCTCCTTTGTAGTAAACAAAGCACAAAACATATAACTTGTATTTATAAAACTTGTGCTACATTAAGTGCATTTGTGTTAAGTGAATTAAGCATATTAGAAGTATGACTTGTACTACACACTGACGTTTACCACAACATGCATTAAAAGCACTTAAGTACAGACTTCAATAATGAAACCTTTTTTAAGGGAACAGGAAGTATTTGACTAAAATACTTTTTACATTATGTCTTACCAAATACTGTTGTTTTTATAAATATCCTGGGACTACACAACTTGATGTGTATATGATTGATAATAATAATGTATATAAAAAGATATATAATTATATTATATTTCTACACATTGGTTCTGCATGAATACAACTACAAACCTACTGGTTTCACACAATTTAAGTATACCTATTTTGCTAGGGGCTGGCTGGAGAAACTCCCAGCCAAAAGCAGAAAAAGAGATATTGTATATATGTAGGCAAGTATGTGAAACTGTGCCAGTATAAAGCAAACATAGTCCATTAGATGTATGGAAGGACTTACACCAGCCAACAATGAAGCTGATGGCAAAGTTTCTGCTGTTTCAGCTTTTTATGTTGTTTTTTTTAAACTATGCTGCAATATCATTAGAGAACAGATCCAGGAGTTCATGTGAAAAAGCTGCATACTGATGAATGTGCACTGACTTTATAGGTTCACCAATCCAGCAAGCACGACATTTCTGCTCATCATTAAATCCAGGCCTTCTTTTTCCTGCAGTGAGGAGAGCAGTGTGAGCTACTGTCAATAAACTGAATAACACAGGAAGCGCTGAATAAAGTGACAGGCGGTTGGGTAAGGTTGTTGGATATTTGAGACCGTGCTGTGGCTTTGTCCTTGGGCTGGGATGCTCGCATGGAGCACCCATAAATCCTGTAGCACCAATCCTGTACCATCACATTATTCCCCCACAGGCCATTCTTTCCAAGACTCAGGAAGACCTGTCTTTTTCCATCTGAGTACACATGCTCTTCATACTCCATATGACCTACTGGGTGCACCTTAAGCATGCAAGAATGGAAACAGGACAATGACTTTCATTATCTGGCTCCAGTGGCTTGTGTCGAGGGGTGGATAAATTAGGTAGCATGTGAAGAGTAGTTCTTGAAGTTGATGTGTTGAAGAAGGATAAATGGACAGACAGACAAATCTGGCATCTTTTCCACTGCAGGCCAAATGGTTACTAGGGCGGCAACATCCAGTTCCATGCTAGTGCAGACCTGTTAGAACATTTCTCCATTGGCTGTGTTGGTAAATCATGACCAGGAAGTGCACGGTGCCTCATAATAATGTGAGAGTTGCTACTGTCAGATGCATCCATTTTCACATAAATAAGGCATAACTTGGGGCATTTGTCACAGCGTAAAATGTCTGGACCAAGGTCCAAATTAAGGTGTGAATTTTTTGTTACTTTGTACTTCTGTAGACTGTTTATGTCTGGTTTCACACTGCAGGAATTTATTCCGATTTCCGTCCAATTTGGAAAGGGTCCCAACCCTATCACATACAATTCTCTGATACTAGGGGGATGAAGACAAGCACATGCCTCCTCCCATACATGTCAAGTCAGCCACTGCCTCTTTTCGAACTCCTCCATTACATTAATGCTGGGCAGCCAATGTGCTCAGACAATACAACCAAAAAGGCCAGCATCGCACAGGGTGTGATATGGGGAGAGAACCATCTGCCCACCCAGAGAGATCAAGGCTGCTGAAGGCAAGCAGCATAACCCGGGATTCCAACCTGCGATCCTCGGACCATAGTACTAGTGCATTAGACCACTGAGCTTCTCTGAGCCCCGCACTGCAGTTTAACAACACACTAAAGAACTATATTACATCCTGTCATCATCACCTTCATGGACCATACCTTCCTATACTTGATACTGATTGGTTTGTAGAGGAGTCTGACTGCCTTCAGGTACACCTGTAGTGAAGTGAGCCAAGTGGATCACCCTCAGATTCCTTTGGTTTCTGTTTATAAATAAGGGTTGACCTACAGTTACACTAGATTGTAAGGACTTGCAGGAATCGTACTGCTGCATAATAGTCTGGAATTGGACTGAGACCACCTCTTTAGGTGGGACCAAATTTTGGACCAAACAAAATAGACGTGAAAGCACCCTTAATTCCTATTCATAAACTAAAATATATCAACACTGACATTAGTGGCCAAAGAAGCAAAATCCTTTCTACTTGCATTACACCTGCAAGGCCAAGGGAGCTAAAACTAGCAACCTAAGCTGTTATTTATGTTTAATTCCTTAACCACACTTGACAAGAAGGCCATTTTATAAATGTACTCAAACCAAATAATGCTGGAATCCACTGTTGGAAGCTAAATCATGCAGTTTGCACTACACTGATGGAGAGCTTTAACTGTCCTTCAGCATCCTGATTGCATTCTACACACTAAGTATAAACCAGGGGTTCTCAACCTTTTCCACCTCATGGCCCAACAGGTTATAAATAGGAAGTATAACGGCCCGCACCAAAATAAAGCTCGGTTTTTAATAATAAATTCTTTTTGGATTTTATTTCCCAAGTTCTAACACTGACAATGTGAGAATTAGGAGAAAAACCTCTGTTGTAAATGTCCCTCACAAAATGAGCAGTGTATTTTATGTGGACTTATTTAATTCTGTCTGAACACTGTCTCTGTATGTCAGTCTATGTATCAACAGTAGTTTTAATGTGGTGTAGTCTGAATTAGATTTGCGGATAATTGTATTTACTTTTTTCATTTTTAAAAAAGAAAGAACTTAATCTCTGTATTAGGGGCCTGCATTTAATTTGTTTGATTAATTTGTGTTACATCTACAATAAGCTATTGTTTGTGCATTTCTTTTAATGTTTATAGTTTGAACACAAATGACTCGATTTTTACTCATATGAAATACATTTTATGATTTAATTTTATGATTTAAAGTGCCATATGTAGTCCACTATGGACTACTCTTTCCCTTTGTGTATGAGCTGGCGGACCACCAGAGAGTACTTCTTTGTGGTCCCTTTATACTAATAATAAATAATATCATACTAAACCAGTTTTGTAGTAACAGCAAGTGTTGAAGCATTGCTATGCCCACGTTTCACTATATGTTGTCCTGATGCCCCCCACACACACTCACACACTCACACACACACACACACACACACTCACACACTCACACACACACACACACACACACACTGAAGTTATCCATTTTTAAATAAGTGCTCCAGATGTGAGTAGCACCTCCCTTTCCGTTTTTGATTTTCATTGTGTGAGAATTGTGTCCATCATATCCACATATAAAAGTCTGACCTGCCTTTTGGATAGTTGAGTTTTTTATGTTACTTACTCAAAAAGTAGTAGGAGTGAGTAGTAGAATGAGTAATTAGTTTGCAGTGCTACAGACACACAAAATGTAGAAATGTAGAGGCACAACAGTTACCTGCTGTGCTTAGAACCATCCACTCCTGCCATGAACCAAACTGTGATGTTCTAGACAACTGGGTGAGAACATCTCCGCCACAACAGGTGGGTCTTTTGGGGGTGTTCCCGGAATGTAGTGGTCAAGATCTACCAACTTACAGATTTAAAGGATCTGCTGATAATTTTAGTCTTGGTGTCAGATACGAAAGGACAATTTCGGAGATGTTGTGGATTCCATGCCTTGATAGCTCAGAAATAAAGTTCTGTTTTCAATATAACTAATTAAATGGTCAACTATGTTTAGGAGCCAGTGAATCCTACCATTTTCTACACAGAGTGTATCCCTGTCCCTACATACTTCCTTCTGCAATTGTGGTTTGGATTGGGTCAGAGCAGCTTGAGGCCATGCTCTAATTCCGCTCACTCATAAATACACATGTGCCTTGTTCCTTGTTGAATTAACTTGATATTACAACAATATCTACAGCTTTTGAATGGCCTAGTGTGTAGATACTCTACTTCCACTGTATGTCCAAATGTTTGTGGACGCCCCTTCAAACCAATGCATTCAGCTATTATATGTTGCAGCCATGGCTGAGACAGATGTGCAAATGCACACAGCTTGTCTAGTCCCTGTAGTAATAGAAAAGGACTCCCCAAACAAACATGAACCTGTTGGCACCATGCCTAATGCCAGGTGTGGGTCAGAGGGGTATACAGCCCCCCAGCATTGAGCAGTGGAATTGTATTCTCAGGGATGATGGAGATCCAGTCCATACTTTTGGGTGGGATGAGTTGGGGATCATCCACATCCTGAGCTAACTAACACTCAGCACAGACAGTTACAGCTGTCCAGAACATGTCGGATAGCATAAAGGATCAATTAGTTTTTTTTACTGACCTGCAATATTACAGCAGTCCAGTCCACATTCACAGGAAGTGCAGTAAAAAACAGAGCATGTTGTCTTATTACAGTAAGGCAGGGTGCGCTGCAGCACAAAAGAAGTCCCTAGAGGAGCAGAAATACACAAATTACATTAGCCCTTTGGCCGTCAATCCTATTTCAGTCTTTGCCCAGCGATACAAAGGGGCACCATGTTTCATCTGTAACATCCAAAACCCAGCAGCTTGGACGCTGGCATGCTTTATGTGGGCGTGGGGATTTCTGGGAAGCCATACAAATAAATGTGTTTTGCTTTTTTGTGTGACGAGTCTGACACTGTGACTAATGCCCTGCAGTGCTCTGCCCTCAGGGAAGCCCTCTGAAATATAGGCCTGTAAAAATGAATACTGTAACACACAGATGCCATTAAAACAAGCTTACGCTGCAGTGGTGATTAAACGAAGTGCTCTGCTGTCTGTTGTAATCTCAGAAGTTCCCCATGCATGGCTTTATTTAAAGAGTTTTTGTTCTTGGTTTTAAATTTTATATTTTATATTATATTTGTATTTGGTTTCAGATTTTATATTTCTGGTAATGCAATTTTATTTGTGCTAGCAATGCTGCACAGTAGAATAGTGCACCACCACATACCTAAGCCAAACTGTATTTACTGGCTATACTTTGTCTCTGGTTGGTGGATAAAGCATTAAATGTTTATAGGTGTATTACATTCTTAATTCCACATACTTCACATTTTATTGAATTATTTGAACCATAATTTAATGAGGGCTGTCTGTTGAGGGTGCCCTGCCAAAGAGGTGCTGTAAAATGATATTGATTTTACAGACTGTACACAAAAACTTTCTTTTAAGTATAAAAATAAAGATCCAGTGACAGTATAATATTTATAATTCCACTTAATATGTATTTGAGGTAGCTGGCAGGATGCAGCCCTAATAAAAGCACTTCCTAATTATCTGTAAATAGTGCCTTTGAGTGTTGTTGCATGTTATCCTCTGTTTGGCACTGCAATTGGGCTGTAATTAGTGGGTGCTATTGTTATTTCCCACTAAGCATTCCCATCATGGACAACACACTGCCACTGAAATAGCTTCCAGTGAAGAGTAGATACTGAAACAGTGTCTGCTGGGTCTGGACAGGAAACGGACAGAAGATCCGCAGATAAAGATGGGGTAGATAGAGTGAAAGAGAAAGAGACATCAGGTTGATGGAACGAGGAGAGGAGGATGTCATGATGAGAACAGACAGAAAGTGAAGGATGAGATAAAAGAGGGCGGTGTGCCCAGACTGGTCCGAGCAGGCGAGGGAGGGAGGTGGAGTTTGGCAGGCCACTCGGGCGGGTTAGAGCTGAGGAGATATCCCAGCTGGAAGGATGAAGTTCAGCTGATGGATAGAATCACCTCTAAAACAAAATAAAGAGTAGAAACCGAAGACAAACATCTCTGTCACACACACACACACACACACACACACACACACACACACACACACACACACACACACACACACACTATCTATCTATCTATCTATCTATCTATCTATCTATCTATCTATCTATCTATCTATCTATCTATCTACCTACCTACCTACCTACCTACCTACCTACCTACCTACCTAACTATGTGTCTGTCTGTCTTGTCTGTGAGTTTGTCTGTCTATAGATAGATGAATGGAAGGATAGATGTGCTTTATTGATCCCTGAGGAGAAATAAACCATTTGCACTTTGTTGATATTCTCCTCAGGGCTGTGGTTTGCTACTGCAGTGTTAACTTTTACAGTAGTGAAACTGTAGTTTTCATTGAAGTTGCTAGATAATCCACTGTGTGTGTGTGTGTGTGTGTGTGTGTGTGTGTGTGTGTGTGTGTGTGTGTGTGTGTGTGTGTGTGTGTGTGTGTGTGTGTGTGATTACAGTAATAGTTGAATTCTAAGCCTGCAGTTTAAGAGTTAATTCCTGTTCTTCCACCTAAAGAAAGTCTTCCACAAAGGGCTGCTGATTCCAGCTGGCTCAGTCCTTTTGGTTCAATAGTACTGTAGTTAATTGGCTGGGCTGATGGAGAGCGAGAGTGCTCCCTAAAGCAGAAGCGTGTGTTCGCCAGCGCTCGGCTGCAGGATGTCTTATCAGTGCTGCAGCCCTTCAGGCTGTAAAGGCGATTGAAGGCTGTGCCAGGCTCTTGCATTTTCATTCTTGCTCTAATCTGGGCCCGGCAGCGAGGAGAGGCTCATCCAGCCGTCCGCTCGGCTGCTGTATGAGCAGAATTTCAAATCGCTCTCAGCCTGGAGTCCCATGTGCCAGACTGGAGGAGGATGGGGAGGGGATGACGTATATCCTACAGTCAGTCCACTTCTTCAGTTATGAAATAGCAGCAGCTTGTGCTGGCATTGCAGTCGCCATGACCAAGTTAATGGACAAGGACTCAGAATGTATCAATATTAATTGTAACAAGAAACAATCAGTCATAAGTTTGCATGGAGTCTACAAGAATCTTGAAGGTGTCCTCTGGTATTTGGCAGCAAGACTAAGGAACATTGGTAAAATTGTTAGGCACGACCTCCATGAGCATCAAAGAACTTTGGGTGCCCATGAACCTGTTACCAATTCACTGAATGTCCTTCTTTGGAGCATTTTTGTTTGGTACTGACCACTGCATACACTGCAAACTGTAATTAGTATTGTAGTATTCAGCCTGCAGGTAGATACAATACAATCTAGATTACAGGTTAACACATAGGGGAAGACAGGCTGGGGGAAAGACTGCTCACTGGTCATGAGTGAGGAGAAGAAGACACACCCAGTATGCAAACAGATGGTGCTTTACTCATCAAGGTTGCACAGCCCAGACATAAGGCCCACCCTGAAGCTCAACAAATTCAATTGAAACAACTGAATTCATTCAGGTAAGTATGACATAACTCAATACATTCAACTTAAATCTTTCTCAAATTGACAGTGTATCTTTTCATTTGTGAGTTAGTTTGGATTAATCAGCTCAAGTTATCTGTCTGGCACTCCAGGACCAGGCTTACCCTCCCCTGTGCTAGAGCATTAGGCCACTGAGCCACTGAGTCCCAGTTCATCTTGTTCAGAGGAACTGTTGAACATGATGCTGTAAAGGAAGATGACATGACAGTGGACAAAAGGCAAATCCTCCAGCTGTAGTTTCATCTAAAATACGTTATTCCATAAATATGGCTCTGTATCTGTACGGCTTAATTTCCTATTTTTGATTTGGTTATGGGAGTTCTGAATAAATTGACATTTTTTTCTGTTTATGGTTTTGTGGAACTTATGTATCTATCTATCTATCTATCTATCTATCTATCTATCTATCTATCTATCTATCTATCTATCTATCTATCTACTGAAGTTAGAAGTATGACATGGGCATTGCTGTAAAACTCTTCTATGAGACTGACCCCATAATAACGCTGCAATGAGGGGAAACGGTACATATTTGAATTTTGACCAAACCGGGGCTTTAAAGAACCTGTCAGAACAGTTTAAATCCAGAGTGATAAATTATTTCCCACTCAGCATGAAGAGGAATGGATGTGCAGAGAAATAGGAGCAGGTGTCTCTGTCACTCTCTCTCTCTCTCTCTCTCTCTCTCTCTCTCTCTCTCTCTCTCTCTCTCTCTCAGCCTGTGGTGAGCCTTCATTATCCTCATCCAGCTGCATGATTGCATTTCATCATGCCAGCTCCTTAATCAAATCTGCACTCCTGGTCAAACTCAATTCTGCCGAGCTGCTTGACCCAACACTTCTTCTGTCAGCGCGTTCTCTGCACCACTGACACAACAGAAATCTTTCTCTCTCTCTCTCTCTCTCTCTCTCTCTCTCGCTCTCTCTATCTATCTCTCTCTCTCTCTCTCTCTCTCTCTCTCTCTCTCTCTCTCTCTCTCATATGTATTCCATATGTTTATCCATCTAGTCTTCCATTCTTCTAGCCCTAGACTAAATCAGTAAATTGCCAGCTCAGGGTGACTCAGGGTGATTTACTGGACGGGATGTTTGCTGGTATAAAATATGTGCTCCCAGTCCAGCAGTCACACTGAGGTGTTTAAAAACTCCAGCAGCACTGATCCACTCATACTCGTGCAACACTAACACACCACCACCATGTCAGTGTCACTGCAGTGCTGAGAATGACCCACCACCCACATAATAGCTGCTCTGTGGTGGTCCTGTGGGGTCCTGATAATTGAAGATCAGGGTGAAAGGAGGAGAATAAAGTCTGCAGAGAAACAGATGAATTACAGTCTGTAATTATAGAACTACACAGTGCTCCTGTGTGGTCAGAGGAGCTGATAAAATGGGCAGTGAGAGTAGAAACAAGGAGATGGTCATAATGTTACAGGTGATCAGTGTATAGTGTATAATTGGACATAATTGATTACTTTATTGATTAATAAATTGACTAATAGAATCAGTTTACATCTGAATCAGTAATTATAAATATGCATTTTGAGATGCTTAATTTTTTGGAGAAAACAGTAGATTTTTTATTTTTGTGTCTACTACTGCAGCTCTGTCCCTTGGCCCTGTTGTCAAGTGTTCTGTAGACGGAGTGAACATGAGCCGAGTCTCTGGCCAGACGGATTTGATTTTGTTGCTGTAGAGACGCACCAGGATACACAAACAGGAAGCTGCAAATTGGATGATTGGGTGTCCATTCTGGACAGTAAGAAACTGATACCAACCACTGACTGATACTGACACATCTGATAATGGTGGTGATGTGATGCACTGGAAGAATTATATTCCTGTGCGTCACGACAAATAGTATCACATTTACTTATATTTCAATTTAATACGACACCACAGGGCCCCATATTCTACATTTTATTTGGTCTCTGTAGAAATCTTTTGGGCTTGTGTGGCTATATAGCACCATCTTGTGTCCTCATTCAGTGTCCCATAGCAGGCATCTAACTGAACTCCTGGGGCATCAATTCCATAACTTAATTTGAATCACTCATTTGAATAAAAAATTGCTGTTTTTAATATTAAAAAAGTTTGATTGTAGATAAATATAGTATATAACACAAAATCTTATGTGAGAAAAGAAATAACCCCTCATATTGTTTGTAATTGATAAAATCTTGAAGCTTGACTGTTAAAACAAATGGTTATAATTAAATAATTTCTAATTACTAAATGTTAAATAAAGCTTAAAAATAGCATTTAGCAAAAAAAGCATTTAATATGCATTGCTTGCATTATTATTGCATTTTTACCATTGGATTTGAAAGTTTGTTAACCTTATAGAAATTTCTACATTTCTGCATAACATATTTTTTTAAGCATTTTTTGTTAGAATTACTTTTGTGTTTAGGGTCATTGTCTTGCTACATGACACACATTCTCATGATATTCAACTCACAGACAGATTGCCTGACATTTTCCTTTAGAACTTGCTGGTATAAGAATTGTTCCATCGGTAATGGAAAGCTGTTCTGGCAGATGCAGGCTCAAACCATGATACTACCACTGTTTTACAGGTTTTCCTTTCTCCAAACATAACACTTCTCATTTTACACAAAAAGGTCTATTTTGGTTTCATCCATCCACAAATATTGTTCCAAAAGCCCTTTGGCTTGTCCATATGATCTTTAGTTCTCCTGTTGGTGGACTCATGAACATTAAAATTAGCCAATGTGAGAAACACCTTTAGTTGCTTAGAAGTTACCTTGGGTTCCTTTGTGTCCTCGTAGACTTTTCCAAGCATTTCACTCAGTGTGATCTTTGTTGGTTGACCACTCCTGTTGAGGGTAACGTTTGTCTTGAATTTCCTCCATTTGTACACAATCTGCATGTCTATGGATTGGTGGAGTTCAAACTCTGTGCAGATGGTTTTGTAACCTTTTCCAGCCTAATGGGCCTCAAAAAAATCTTCTTTTGAGATTCTCAAAAATCTTTTTTGTGACATGATACACTTCCTGAAACATGTTGTGAACCTCAGACTTTGATAGAGCTGACTCTAATGTCACCTTCAATTTATCTGATGATAAGGTTCGCATACTTTAGCCCTCACAGGTTTGTATGGTTCTGTACACGTCTCTGCTCTAAGCCTACGTCTCTGTCTGTCTGTTGACAGGGTTTGATGGAGAGCTGGTCGAATGACAGCGGGAACTGTTGTCATAACTGGAGGAATACTCGCAACGGTGATACTGCTGTGTATCATTGTGGTGCTCTGCTACTGCCGACTCCAGGTGAGGTGCATCCATCCATCCATCCATCCATCCATCCATCCATCCATCCATCCATCCATCCAGTTAGATATAGATATTAGTTAGATATTCTACATTTCCATTTACATCTTAACTCAATACAATGAAAGGATATTTTGAAGCATACAAATGCTTTATTGAGCTTCTTAGCACAGTAAATGGATGGTTCTTTAGCTTTTAGAAGCTGCAGTCACATTCTATTTTCTAGACTTCACAACTCCAGATCAGAGTAACCTACAGACATGATATACATATAACAGACGTAATTGATGTGTGATAAATCATCAAACAGCTTGAATCCACTCATTTCTAACTAAATTAAATGCTGAAGGAAAGGCCTTTACTACTCTTTCTATAATGAACAAAAACACGATTTTTTTGGCATGATCTGGCAACCACACAGATTTCCATATCGAGGTGAGCTTTCCCAATTTCAACACACTATATTTAGGATGGGATTTAATCCATAAAAAAATAAATCCACCCCAGTATTGTTCTGAACAAAATGTTACAAATGCTCCATTATTTCAACCAGTGACCGGTCTCCTCATTTATAACATCAACATGCATAAACATGTGAATGTGCACGTGTACCATTTCAGGGACAGATTTGTTTACATCACAGACAGATGCCGCTCACATTTAGGAATGTGATCCATTAAGAAATCCAATCTGAGCAAAATTGTGTAACAAGGCTTAAAATTGGAATGTGACTCTTTCCATGTTTCTGTCTCATAGTATTACTGCTGTAAGAAGAATGGATCTGATCCAGACTCCTCCTCCTGCTCCCAGGCTCAGCTGGCCTGCGACTCCTGCAGCCCTCCCAGGCTGGACGGGGCCGGTGTTCCACCCTTGTCCCTGTCGGCCCGCAACTTCTGCCCCACCTGCTCTCCCTATGGCTCATCCTACTACATCCGTGCCACGGACGAGACGCGCAATGGAGCCGAGCGCATCGGATACATGCCTGGTCAGCACGAGAGCCCATCTCTGTCACTCACACTGCCCTCCACACACAGCACCTCGCTGAGCTCACACACTCTGCCGGACTTCTACTCCAACACACGCGCCATCAGTACGGACGTCTGACTGGTGGGGGACAAGTTACAGGCTGTATGAGCTGTCTGGCCTATAGCAGACCTTTCTTAGGTCAGAGTACTCTAGTACAGAGTCCACCGGGGCAGCCAGAACCTGATCTGGGTCTGAATGAATGCAGCTCTGAAACACTCTGATACACCATTACTGGGCACTGCTGGCTTTTAGTGGGCCCTGCCACACCACACCAACGTTGATCTTCTCCTGTGAATAGTTGCACTTGAAAACCCTGCAAGGGCCAACACAGTTGATGGCCAGTATACTGTATGGGCAAAAGTATTAGGACACCTTCTGAAAAACAAGTTTATCTTGCTTTTGTTGGAGTAATTGTCTCTACTGCCCAGGGAAGGCTTGCTATTAGATTTAGGAGTGAGCATTGCTGTGAGGCTCTGATTACATTCTGCAACAAATGGTGAATCAGTGATGTCAGGATGTTGGATGATGACCACCCCACCTCATCCTCAACTCCCCAACTCATCTCTCACACCATCATTCCAGAGAACATACTGTCAGTAGGTTCATGTAATTTATCTGCTCCAGAGAGTCCTATTCTATTGGCAGCAATTGTTTGTTTGTTTCTATTGTCCACAAATGTTTGAACATGTAGTATAACTTTCCATACCAGCAGGTGGCAGCAGTCTGGGTATGTATTTCTAATTTAAAATGAAACAGCCTGTTCCTGAGTCCATACTTGTGATTAGAGGGTTGCCACTAAATTTTTATTTATTACCATCCAGTTTTACCTTACAGTTCCAGCTCCCCTGGCGAACATGTATCCTCCCAGTCAAATGAAGCTACACAGCCTCATAATGCATCATAATTAGACGGCTCATTGTGCTTGGAGCAGAATGATCTGTGCTTAGGGATGGATGAGGGGGGGGGCCAGCATAACAATTACGGATGGCTGTGGCATCACCCAGGATCACACCTGCAATCCCCACACGATAGTTCTGCAGTTAGTGGTTTCATTTATGAGCAAGTAAAGCATGACAGTACTGTGCAAATGTTTTAGACACCTATGAACGTTAGAATTAATTGTTGCATTAAGTGTTTTTGCCTCAGTAAAACACTGATATTAGAATAAATATGAATAACATTCCTACAAAAAAATTTGTGGTTTTCCATCACTGTGTTCATTAAAGATCTCCAAAGATCTCCTCGTGGCAGCCTACCATTATCTATAGTAATCAATGCTTGATGATGATAAATCCAGAGTGAGATTGATGGAACTGAACACAATCATGCTCTGGCTGGGGGTATGCATGGGAAATCTGGAGAAACCCATGCTTAGTTCCTCACACAAGATCACAAGAACTGTTTACCTGCATCTTTTGTAATGGGGTCTGGACATTTCACATTAAAATGCTCTTATGCTCAGTGAAATGACAGTAAATTATGTGATTGGGTAACAAAAACGTCTGTACAGTACTGTATTTCTAAATGTATCAAATGGCCAAATACAGCAATGTTCATGGTTATGACCTCACATCTATTATCAAAACAGTGATGCAAGCACTCACTAAGGGCGCAACTGTGCAGATATGTATCGTACCTTTGTGGCTGACTTGCAATATAGCGCCCCAGTATTGTGTTTAGTGCGGTCTTGCACACTTGGCTAGGGTGACGAGGGCTGGGTGAATAACCAGCTATATTACTCTCTTTACTTGTTTCTTACTCCACCTGCTGGTCCTCCTCCAGTTTCCAAATATCAACACAGTCCATCTCTGACACATTCATCCTGATCTGGAATAGTGTACTTGGATACAGCTTTTGGATAAGTGCAATAGTATTTGTACACCACTGTACACTTCCTCATAGGAACAAATGGTGCAACTTTCACAGTGGGGAACTGTCCGACACCCTAGCCCCCCAGTATTGTCTGTTCATGGAGGAGCATCTTGTCGGCAAAAGTTTTGGAAACCCACATTTTAGCCAAACATTTGTAGTATCATACAAAACAAAACCTTAGCAACCACTGTAGCAACAACCTAACAAATACTAAAGCACCAACTAGCAACACCGTAACAGCCACTAAGCAATCATTTAGCAGATGCCATAGCAACACCAAAGCAGCCACCTGGGATACCATAGCACTGAGTAACTGAGTAACTGCGTAGCAACCACCTAGCAACACCATACCACCTTGCAAAATGTCACCAACCACCTAGCAAGCACTATATATATATATATATATATATATATATATATATATATATATGCATGCATACACTCTCAGTTTCTGCAGGACCTGAGCTCTGTAGTTGCAAATCTGGCTTACCGAATTCTGGAAGCATGATAATCAAGAATCAAGATAAAAGGATAATTGAGCCACATTCTGTTTCACAATGATGCTCTTTTTTGTCCCGTGTTATATAATCCAGTGTACCCCATTCCTTTACAGTAGAGTGTTTTCACTCCTGACCATTAAACATTGTTTACTACTTGTTTTTATATGTTTTTCAGTTGTAATCTAGGAAATTCACTGTTAAAACAATTCAGTAAATGCATGACGTTTCCCAAGTGATTAATGAACAATTGAGATAATAATGGTGATTAAAACCATGCTGTTTAAGATTTTTGCATAATTGAGCAGCTATTAGTACTATGAACACTACTATTACTCAACACAGGTGTGAACTTTGGGACAGACCAAAGCTGGCCTAGTATGAACTTTGATGTTCTAGTTATTCTAGCTGGTTTGTTTGCTTTGCTCACTCATGTACCTCTTCTTATCTACCGAGGGAATTCTACAACCGGATTCAACACGGATAAAGCCGACAACTAGTGCTGCAAAAACTATGAATGACAGTCCAGTGCAGTTACTCAGCAACTGCTAATGGTTGGTTTGGGGTGTGACTCAGGACCGACAGAGACTCACACTTAGGTGCCCCAGGAACACACTACCCCTCTTTTTCTGCCCAGGTTAGGTCGGCTCACTTGAGATTGGTTCTCAGACGTCTTTAAAGCGTGGGCTTTACTGAACGAGGGCTATCCAACAGGACGTCTCCTCTGCTGCTGTTGGAATTTTCTATGTTTTCCACAGTTAAAAAAAATATGATCTTTTAATAGGTGAAAGACTGAACAATTAAGGGTTCCTAACATTATGTCTAATGAATACCAGGAAGGACTGTATACCCAGTGCTTCTCTATGCAAGGTCTGTGCTCTGGCTCAAACTGAGAGAAAAGCCACGTCACTGAACATTCCCAAGACCTTGATTCTCTCTCAGACTTTCATGTGTAGTAGTTGGAGCACAGAATGACACACGCTAACATACACCTTACTCCAATCAGCCATAACATTAATACCACTAACAGGTGAAACAAATATCATTGACGATCTACAGTGGCATGCAAAGGTTTGGGCCCCCTTGGTCAAAATGACTGTTACTGTGAACAGTTAAGCAAGTTGAAGATACAATGATCTCCAAAAGGCATATAGATACACATTCGCTTTGTTTTTTAAGCAAAAAAACATTTTTTAACATTTTCAAAATAACAAAACAGGAAAACCCTGCATGGTTCGTATCTACGAGCCCCCCTTTGGCAAGTATTACAGCAAACACTTTTTGTAGCCATGAGTCTTTCAGTTCTTGTTTGAAGGATTTTCATTCATTCCTCGTCTGCCAGATCTGTGAGATTCCTGGGCTGTCTTGTATGCACTGCTCTATCCAGAGATTTTGTGGATAGTGATGTTCAGATCAGGGGACTGATAAAACCTTTTGAGGTAGTCTATTTTGATGTGTATTTAGGATCATTATCCATTTGTAGAAACCATCCTCTTTTCAACTTCAGCTTTTTCAAAGATGATGGTGTGCTTGCTTCCAGAATTTCCTTCAATTTCACTGAATTCCATGAAATGTTTCTCATCCCACTGGTTACAACACAACCCCAAAGTATGACTGATCCATCCCATACTTAACAGTTGGAGAGGTGTTCTTTTCATGAAATTCTTTTTCTCCAAACATACTTTTGCTCATTGCAGCCAAAGATATATTTTAAACTCATCAGTCCACAGGACTTGTTTCCAAAATGAATCAGACTTCTTTATATGTTTCTGATGACTCATCAATGAAAGCCATATTTGTGCTGGTGTTGCTGCAAAAAAACTCCAGAGTCTGTTAAATCCTCCTCAAGGTGTTTTGCAGTCAAGCAGGTTCAGATTTGCCTTTCTAGCAATCCTATGAGCAGCTGTCACTGAAAATGCTCTTGGTCTTCTGGACCTCTGATCTTTACTGTACTTTTTAACTGCCATTTATAAATTACATTTCGAATTAGAACAGGAAATGGCAACCTGAAAACGCTTTGCAATCTTCTTATAACCATCTCTTTTTTTGTGGACCTCAACCATTTTCATTTTCAGAGTGCTAGGCAACTTAGAAGAAACCATGGCTACTGTTTCTTGGGACAAAGTTAGAGGAGTGTGGATATTTATAAAGCTTTGAGATTTGCATCACGATTGTGAATAAACCATAACCATAACAGGATAATGAAAATCCAAGACCTCAAATTAATCTCAAAGTTTTATGAATGCTCAAATTTCCTAGGGTTCCCATACATTGGCATGGTACTCAAGGTCATTTAATCTTCACCTTGCTTAAAAGTTCACAGTAACAGTCACATTGACCAGGGACACCCAAAGTTTTGCATGCTTGAAGTTGATGTGTTGAAACAGGAAAAAATGGACAAGTGTAAGAATCTGAGACACTCTGACAAGAACCAAACTGACAATCTAAACCAGTGTTTTTCAACCCTGGTCCTACTCAGCACATATTAGGGCTTTACCTGCTCTCACCACACCTCGTTCAACGAATCAGCTCATTAACAAGCCCTTTCAGAGTTGCAGGAGGTGCATTAAAGCATGGAATCCACAAGAATGTGCAGGGTAGGGTGCCTCCAGTACCATGGCTGAGAAACACTGTTCTAGATGACATCTCCAAAACATCGGGCAGGTCTTCTGGGGTAGTCAATACCTACCAAACATGTTTCAAGCATGGACAACATAAGTCATGGGCTCCTAGGCTGCTCAAGGAGGTCCCACCTCACAACTTACAGAATGAATTCATAGGGCCCTACATAGGACTCCTTCAGAGCAGGGCCTATGCAATATTAGGCAGGTGTTTTTAATGTTATGGCTGATCATTGTAGAAAGACTTAAAATCTGCATCTGTACTTTTTACACAAGGTTTATTATTTATTTTTATCAGTGACAATTCCCAGTTTGCTGAATTTATTGGAATACCCTAATGGTATAATCAGACGTTTCTAAACCTGTTTTGTTTTATAATAAATGTGATTGTTGTTTATCTGTAGGATTCAGTATAGGACAGTTTTGTCTCATGTACGTCCCAAGTTTAGTCCCTGGTTGTAGCTTTAATGTTTATTGACATATGATGTTTTTTACACCACAAAATAACAAAAGAGTAGTCAATCTTGGAAGACATGTCTCTGTGTATGTAAATGACTTTGTCTAGCCAAAGATGTTACTGTAGGAAATACAGCAGACTCTCCAAGGGGAGGCTGCTCATGCTGGTTCATTTAATGATATGTGTTCTAATGCTTCTATTCCAGCTTTTCATTCGCTTTAAAACCAGAAGAAAAAAAATTATGTGCAGTTTGAATGGACCCAACAGACCTGTACTCATTGTATTCTGAGCACTGATGTTTTCTAAAACACTAGCCTTCTCTTCACCAAAAGGGTTGTTCAATCTGGCCAATAATCCTCAACAGCAGTGGAGGCAAATCTATTCCTAGAAAGCAGAGACATTTAGGCAGTTGGAACAAAATCCTGGAATGAATTTTTACTTTCTGGACCTGTGGACCTTCAGACTATGTTCAGACTGCAGGTCTGATCGGTAGAGATGGCTGACCACACTTATTTACAAGCATGTGTCTGGACAGTGAAAACCAACTCCAAATGTTGTTTGGATCTGATTCTATAAAATTGGATTTCATGTGGTTTTGTTCTCTCCAGACCTGAAAAGTCAATCCGGATCTAATTTAAATAGGTGAAAAATCAGATTTGTCTAGACAGAGCCATTCAGGCAGGATTGATTGTTACCTTCTGGACCTCGATTTCATCAAAAATTTGGCTATGTTGAGATGACTGTTCACACTATATTTAAGTTATCAGATCTGATTCATGAATAAGTTGCAGTGGTAACAGGTATTAGTAAGTTTGAAATCCGATTTGAACAACCAGAATATGTAGATCGATCAAATCAACGTGCACTCAGAAATGGATCCAAACCACATTTAGAGATGGTGGATTTGGGCTGGAAGTCTGAACACAGACTTAGAATATCAGGAGAAAATTTCTTTATTTCATATTTGATCTGCAGTGGAACCATCCAGGCAGTTGGAACAAAATCCTGGGTTGGATTTGTACTCTCTGGATCAGGATTTGCCAGCACTACTCACTTGTGGAACTCCTTTCTGAGGAGTCTAGCTGATTTCAGTTCGCTGTTGTTGCTGTTGTTGTTACATGACATGTCTGAAATCCAACAGTGAGGATTGCCTTGGACACATCCTTTTGCTTTCACTTTCTAAAGGAATTTGTGTACTGAAGAAAATGTCCTGCTGAGACTCTGGTTTATCCTGTGGGGAGAAGTGTTTAGTGTTTTCCAGATTAGAATGTGAGTAACAGTTTAAAGTTGACTGAAACAGCAAAGCAAAAAATAATAATAAATAAAGATCATTATTAAAAGATTCAGGATTTTTTTCTGACAATTGTTTTACTACATGTACAAACTTTTGAATGATGTTTAAGGCCCTTACTCTGAATTATTCCGAAATGTATTTAAAACACGTGTAAACCCATCGTAATTTGTCAGAAAGTTAAATTGCGACAATATTATTCACCCTGCACTAATTTTTGCATAAGCCCTTTCCACCAATCACAGCTCCCATTCTGGCAATGGTATGGTAACAGCAAGCCATTACTACAGTTATTGACAACTTTTAAGTGAATGTACTGCAATATTTAGAACAGACGTCCCTGGGGCCCTAAGCAAATTTCCTACCTGAAAAATGTGACCATTTGTTGACAGTTGCACCTGCAACACTATGATTTTCCCTTCTTCGTGCCTTAAGAATAAACAGACATATACAGAAAAATAATAGGTATAAATACTTGTTGGACACTGGAACAATGTTACTCTTTAACCACATACCTTTGTTTTAAACTGATATAGGTGAAGTGAGATCATCACATCCATATACTGTCTCTAGACTGGTTCTCACAGAAATCATGGTTTAAAGTGTCAGAGCTTCATTTCCTATTGGAGTTTCATGCCAACATGAATGCATTTAACTATGTAGATGTAGTATTTAGGTTGTAGCACTGGAACACTATTTATGGTGGACAAAACAATCAAATAAACAGCCAAAGAACACGCCAATATTGTATAATTTAAGGTGGAATAGAAGTAAACTTTGTGTCACCTTTGCAGCTTTATGTCACCTTAAATGGTGTGTTTCATTAAAGGTGTAATGAAAAAGACTAATACACTGGTGTCAGTGTGATTATGTGAATGTATCAGTAGTATTTAAGGAGGAATAGAAACTTTGAAGAACACACCTTAGCATCTAGTAGTAACTTCATTTTGTAAGGTAGAACTGAATAATGAGGAGTGAATTGTGCATTTGGGCGAGTTTAATAAAGTACTAGACAGTATAAAACTGTCTCAGTTTGTTCACCTTTTAAGGTGGAATGGAAAAGTAACAAACTTTTAACAAGTATTAGACCGTATTTTAACTATCAATGTGTTCAGTTTCTGCTTCCAAGTTTGGTTTATGCATGTTTACTGACACAATACAGACAGGTAGATAGATAGAGACAGAGACAGACAGACAGAGACATACAGGTAAATAGAAACAGGCAGAGACAGACAGGTAGATACAGACAGACTGGTAGATAGATAGAAACAGAGAGACAGACACAGATACAGACAGACAGCTAGATAGATACAGATACAGACAAACAGGTAGGTACAGGCAGACAGACAGATAGATAGAGACAGATAGAGAAGGACAGACAGGTATATACAGAGACAGACAGACAGGTAAATAAATACAGACAGACAGGTAGACTGATGGTCCAAGTTGAGACTGGGTGTGAAAGGCATTAATCTGGTTGTCTTTAGAGTAAATACTCAGTAGTGGTCTGTTACTCTGTTGTCTTTAGAGTAAATACTGAGTGGTAGTCTGAGACTGTGTCTTTAGAGTAAACACTCAGCAGTGGTCTGTTACTGTGTTGATTTTAGAGTAAACACTCAGCAGTGGTCTGTTACTCTGTTGTCTTTAGAGTAAATACTCAGCAGTGGTCTGTTACTCTGTTGTCTTTAGAGTAAACACTCAGTTATGGTCTGTTACTTTGTTGTCTTTAGAGTAAACACTCAGTGATGGTCTGTTACTCTGTTGTCTTTAGAATTAACACTCAGCGGTGGTCTGTTACTCTGTTGTCTTTAGAGTAAACACTCAGCAGTGGCCTGTTACTCTGTTGTCTTTAGAGTAAACACTCAGCAGTGGCCTGTTACTCTGTTGTCTTTAGAGTAAACACTCAGTAGTGGTCTGATAATCTGTTGTCTTTAGAGTAAACACTCAGTAGGGGTCTGTGACTGTTGATTTTAGAGTAAATACTCAGTAGTGGTCTGTTACTCTGCTGGTTTTAAAGTAAACCCTCAGTAGTGGTCTGTTACTCTGTTGTCTTTAAAGTAAAGACTCAGTAGTGGTCTGTTACTCTGTTGTCTTTAGAGTAAATACTCAGTAGTGGTCTGTTAATCTGTTGATTGTAGAGTAAATATGCAGTAGTAGTCTTTTACTCTTGATTTTAGGGTAAATACTCAGTAGTGGTTTGTTACTCTTGATTTTAGGGTAAACACTCAGTAGGGGTCTGTTACTCTGTTGATTTTAGAGTAAACAGCAGTGGTCTGTGACTGTTGATTTTAGAGTAAATACTCAGTAGTGGTCCGTTACTCTTGATTTTAGGGTAAACACTTAATAGTGGTCTGTTACTCTGTTGATTTTAGAGTAAACACTCAGTAGTAGTCAGTGACTTATCTTTAGAGTAAATACTCAGTACTGGTCTGTTACTCTTGTCTTTAAACACTTGGTAGTGGTCTGTTACTCTGTTGATTTTAGAGTAAAGACTCGGTAGTAGTCTGTTACTCTGTTGTTTTTAGAGTAAACGCTCAGTAGTGATTTGTTACTCTATTGTCTTTAGAGTAAACACTCAGTAGTGGTCTGTTACTCTGTTGGGGACACTGCAGACAGGATTACTGGTGCGCGTTCACGATTCAAACCAAAACAAGCTAAGCTCGCGCTCAACCGACACAGACCCCACACAACGATAACGAGGACTACAGAGAACCTCATTGTAAAGAATCCAACTGAACAGCCACTACAGCTGGAGACGGTCAAGTACAGACTGACTGCTCCTCCTCAGTACGGGGGCCGAGAGGGACACAACAGCTCTTCATTTTTGCTCACCGAGTGAAGAGCACAAGAGGAACCAACTGAAACCTGACACGACCTGTCACAGGTCTGCACACCTACACCTACTCACCTACCTTCAGCCTTTAAAGGAAAACTGTACAAACAACACACCTGTCCTGGTCATTCTGGTCAGCCACAAAAACCACACTGGTTGACTAGCATGACCACAGTAGTTGACCAGCATGACCACAAAGACCACACTGGTTGACCAGCATGACCACAGTAGTTGGCCACCATGAACATAAAGACCACACTGGTTGACCAGCATGGGCATAAAGACCATGGTAATTGACCAGCATGACCTGAAACACCACAATTGTTGACAATCATGACCATAAAGATCACATAACTGCAAGTGTTTTTCTATGTGTGTTGCCATGTGTTTGCACCAAGTCATCCTTGTGGCCCTGCTAAGACAGGAGTTTTAGACCATGATTTCATGATTACAACAGTTGTAACGCCCCAGTTTTTAATCATAGTTTTAATAAGTGCATGTTCTTATTTCTCAATCATTTGAATATATTAATTCTGTTTTGCTGTTTTGAACAAAAGGAAAAAATATTTTCAGGAAAATTAAATGACTGGAATATAATAATGGCTTCTGTAATCAGCAGAGAGAGTCTAAGATTAAAAATAATACACAGACAATGATTATTTTTGGATGCTTGCAGGTAAATTTATTAACTGAAGATAATTATTTGTAAAAACATGGATCAGGCATAAACACCATAAATCCATTTCTCAATGATGCCCCGAATATTTAACTTCTGAATAAAGGCACACATGTCTACATTCTCACAGATGGCACGAATGTACGGATTCTCAATCAAAGCTCGATAAAATGGGCACACAGTGATGGTGTAAACATGAAAATCCTGAATGGCTGTGCACATGTAACTTTGGAACTGGTCAAAACAGTAAAGCAGTTTGTCTATGATGTCCTTAATGTCCAAATTGTCAATGACACTACGGATGTCCAGTTTTTCAATGATTGTACGGATGTCCAGATTTNTTCAAAGATCTCAGGATTCTGGAGCTATGGGCAGAATAATCACAGCTTTTGATTGATACAATCATTCTTGGTGTGTGTTTTAAATCGATGTGACTGTTGGTATTTTTGATGCAATCCTTTACCTTCAGAAGATAGGTGTTCTGTGCCTCAGCCCTGATGAGAACCTTGCAGTTGAGTTTTACACCAGCCTTGCCTAGGCCTTCTTGAGGCATACCACCCAAGAGCAGACCCTCATACTTGTATACAAAGGTCTTTCCAGCAGCAAACTCTGGAACTGATGAAACAGTTGAGTGTAAATTTCTCTGATAAGATTTCTTAACTCTCATCGTCTACAGTGTTGGACAAATACTGCTTTAATACTTACCAAGGTTGATCTGTTGACTTGCTGAATGAAATAAGAAAAACATCAAGCATGAATGTAGTATCAGCATTACTCTTTTAAAAATGTCAGTTTATTAGAAAATTAAAGCATTTTGACAGAAAATACAACTTACCCACAAGGGCCACCGTCAGAGCAAGCACAACAGCTCTCATGGCTGGTGGTTTGTGCTGCATCCTTGGACTGACGGCCTTTTTATTGTCAATTTTTTGCTGACAACACATGAATTATTGACTCTCGTATATTTTGATGTGCAAACCAAGGCTGATTGGCCAACACACTAAATAAACGATTGATTTTAGGTTGGGTTATCCTGGTCTCTTAATTTTGATGGGACAACGCCAGTGTCCACATGTTGATTGAACAGAACTGTCATCTTTTTCTCAGTTCTTTACACTAATATATACTCATTTTTGAGTTTGCATGGATGCTAACTTCAGTATTTGTCATAGACATCAAGAAAATATTCTTACACTCTAGTGAACCTCATTATCTGGTCATTATTATGTATTGAATTTTATGACATATTGAGATTCAGGTTAAAGAAACATTACAGCAGTAGATCGTGGTCAATGTTAAAGTACCATGATCAGCCCGAGTCTTCTGTTGTCAGACTCATTTGACTAAAAGTCATAAAGTATTGATCTGTCAATGAGCTGCTGAATACACATGTGGTGCTAACATAACTATTGATTATGCAGATGATTATGCATTATTCATTATCATGAATATTTCCAAATAAAATACTAGTGAAGATATGACAAATAAAAGAACAGGTAGGAACGTCATATGTCATGACCTAGGATAGTGTGACCTGAACCTCACCACTGTTCAGGTCTTGGACTGCTTTTTATTTACTTAATTCAGTTTGTTGCCAGATTGTACTTTTTCAGGTTCAGTGTACATGTCAGAATGAACTGGGTGGTTTACAAGCTTCTCTGATGATGATGATGATCATGACCTAATGTTCTGTTTCATGTTAATGTGCTATTATATTATTCTGTTTTATCTAAAATATAAAAACTAATAAAGCCAGTTTAGAGAATGTGTAAAAACATAATAACAATAATTAAAATAATAAAAATAATTTAGAATACCACAAAAAACAACAGAATCAGTAGTTATAAACGAGACACTTTGGACACTTTCCAATTATGTGAACAGGTTCATATTCACAGCTCTGAGCCCTGAATGAGTTTGTCAGGGACCTGAAAACATTATGTATACTATACTTTTATATTTGTGTTACAAAATGTTTAGATATGTGGAAATGAGAGCTAAGAAAGAGAGGAAGGTTGGAATGTTATGTGAAGTTTATTTACAGTAATGATTTCACATTTAAAAAACGCTCAATTATAAGGTAACCTGTGTGTTTATAATGTCTAGTTATCTTCTTCTTAACAGAATAGTGTTTTTTACAGTGATTTACATTGTTCTTGAAGTGAAAAGTGGTTGAAATGAGTGTATTTGAATTGGAGTCACAGTGTCCATCCAGTTGGAGTTGTCTGCTATATCACAGGTATTTGTCAGTGTTTGTTTTCTCTGTATGAGGCTGCAGCTATATTCTTTCAGTCCTTTGTTTTGTGGTTGATTTGTGAACTGTTTCCAAGAGTTCTGGTGAGCTTGTTAGTCTGTAGGTTTCCATGTGGTTTGCTTGCTTATCTGTTTCCAAGAGTTCATGTTAGTCTATGTTTGGGTTTGTATCCACATTTTGTTTTCTTACTTATTTAATCCAAAACCCCTGCGCGTATGTCAGCCTCCCTTGTCTATGTCTTCGTCTGCTCAGCGCACGCACAGATGTTACAATATTTAAAATATGCTTTATAATTTATAACAAAAGTTTATCTTTCCTGGCAGATGATGGATTCCGAATGCTCTCTCTGTTGTGGGTATAACCAGTGGCACTGCGGTTGACTGAGGAAAAGTTCCATGCTGAAACGTCACAGCTGAATTCACTTAGGCTCTGTTGGTTGGATTACATGTGGGTTGGTGGGCTGTTTGAGGGAATGTCTCATTGTGGTGTTTGCTTTCAAACAGAACAAGTCCACCTGAGCCGCATAATTTCAAGCGTCAGTTCCCTACATGTGTTTTCGCAAAATGGTTGGGCCTCACTTCATCTGTTTATTGCTTTCCATTACGCATCAGGGAGCCTTAATCACCCTGACTCTTCACTCGCTGCCCAATATGTCCATATCTTGACAGATGCTACTCTTTGTCTGTAGATTAATATGGATGTAGGTGGTTTTCACTCCATGGTAGTGGTATTAATGTTATGGTATGTATGATTAGTGTATACACACACACACACACACACACATATGTAACACACCAGTCTAACATGTATTGTTATTGTTAACATGTTTTAGTTTCTGTAGGTTCTGCATGTTCTCCCCATGTTCGCGTGGGTTTCCTCCGGGTACTCCGGTTTCCCCCACAGTCCAAAGACATGCATGATAAGTGAATTGGTGACTCTAAAGTGGCCCTTAGTGTGTGAGTGTGTGTGTGTGTGTGTGTGTGTGTGTGCCCTACGATGGATTAGCGCCCTGTCTAGGGTTGTTTCCCGCCCTTGCGCTCAGAGTTGCCGGCTGGGCACCGGCTCACCCGTGACCCTATTCAGGAATAAGCGGTTCAGAAAATGAATGAATGAATGAATGAATGAATGAATGAATGAATGAATAATAATGAAACAGACAGAATTAGCAGGCTCTGAGGAACAGTAGTACTTGATGTGTAGAATGCCTTCAAGCATATAAAACTGTTGAAACAAATCAAAATGAAACAAATGCAAATCACATCTGTTTGTATTTTCTTTTGGACAAATAACTGAAAATGTGACTGTAACAATAATGAGTTCCCTGATTTTCTCTAACATAAGCATTGATTTGTGCATGTATGTTACAGCAGACTGCTGTAGCATAGCTTACTATGGTATCTTTCACAGATTCGAGAGGTTGAAAACCAGAACAGACAAATAATAATAATAATAATAATAATAATAATAATAATAATAATAATAACAATAATAATAATATAGGATGTCATTGGTTTGTTGGTCTGTCAGTAGGAGCAAATATTGTTATTGATTAAGATCATTACAGTTTTTAGATCAAAGGTCCTCAATGAGAGGGTCTTTGGAATCTTTGTCTTATGGAAACTGTATGGAGATTTTTCTGAGCTGTCTGTGGAGTAATCACAAACTCTTACAGGTCTTGGTGCTGGATAGAGCAGGACACCTTCAGATGGAGCCTTATGGAGTCCACGCCTCAATGGGTCAGAACTGTGTTGGTGGCATGAGGGGAACCTTAAGCGTTTTCAGGATTGTTTGCTGAGGTTGCAGTAGTAGCAGTTCACGTTCTACTCCAAGCATGTTGAGCTCCTGTGGTTTTGTGTTAACAATAACAGCGGTTTGTGAAGATGTGGTGGGACTTCATGT